>CM033462.1:12657864-12680872 GCA_019425755.1 Amaranthus cruentus | reverse complement strand
CATATCACTCTAATAAGAAAAATTTTCTCTTCCAATTTCACTACTTAGTTTATTTCAGTTAATTTTAATTTCAGATTGGATATTTATACGCTAATGGGGATGAGAACACTTGCAAGGTGAAATATATTTTTTAATGATAATTTTGTTATTTATTTTATTTACTTATTTTTATTATAATGTTTTTTTCTTTTATTTTTTTATATTACCGAGCATCATATCGTTGTTATAAAACACTAATTTAAAATTCTTATAAATATATTATATTTTACAACAATAAGAGATTTAAACACGTGTCACTGCAATAATAAAAGTTTTTTATCCTAATCTACTATTCATGTTTTTAATTTTAATTTTAGATTGAATATTCATACGTCAATGTGGTAGGAATACTTGTAGGATCAAATATTTGTTAACTAATTAAGTTTTATTTATTATTACATGATTTATTTTATCTATTTATTTTGATTAGAATGTTTTTTATTTTTTTATTTTTTTATTTTTATATTACCGAAAATTATACAATTTGTATAAACCAATAATTTTTTTTTGAGTAACTATAAACCAATAATTTAAAATTTATATAATAATTAATTACATATATAATATTAATAATTATTTATTTAAATAATTAATAAATCGTGCTTATCACGGGAATCTATCTAGTTATTGATTATTTAGTTGCTTCCTCAATCTCTCTCACTCTTGCAGTTTAGACTAGGACACGAAAATGACTATATCACCTAATTTATCAGATTCAATCGAATCACAAATGACTAACGCGTACTCTTGATTATAGTCCACTGAAATCTAGAAATTGCTTCCCATTCCTCTAATCCAGATTTACCTCAAAAAAATTTAAATACTCTAACAGATATTAAACTACCAACATTAATTTCAACGTGACTAACATCCAAACAAAGAGAAGAGGAGGAGAATAACTTACCTTAGTGGTGGGAGTGAATCTGTTATGTTTTCGGGTTTGGTGGTGGTGTCCGCTTTAGAAGCGGTGGTGGAGTTGTGTGGCGGTGGGTCGTGAGGCGGGTTTTGGGTGAGAGTTTTGGAGAAGGGAGAAGAGTGTTCTTGGATTAGGGCATGTCGTGGTTTAGGTGACAAGAAGGCACAATTAAAATCAAATTCTTTGAAGGGCAAAATTCTGAAATTTAATTGTAAGTTTTTTTATTTTCTGAGTTGTGTATAGCCAGAACTACCAAAGTTGAATATGAAAATATCACTACAAGATGAATAAGCAAGGATACGAGCTTGCAACGCTATGGTTATGCGGAATACTAAATAATGTTAGGGTCTTAAGGGGAAATAATTAGGGTTAGATTTTAAAGTAATGAATTAAAGAATATAAACTAATTAAATGGGCTTGTCTCATAAAGAGACGGTCTTATACAAGACGAGCTGTTAAAATTAGTAGTTAGTATTTAAGTGTTGGGCCTAGGCTAATGGGCTATACTATGAATTGTTAAATATTTCGGTTTTCAATCTCTTAATTCGGTGTTCGATTTGAAAA
This sequence comes from Amaranthus cruentus, assembly GCA_019425755.1. Taxonomy (NCBI): domain Eukaryota; kingdom Viridiplantae; phylum Streptophyta; class Magnoliopsida; order Caryophyllales; family Amaranthaceae; genus Amaranthus; species Amaranthus cruentus. Next base: position 12,679,353 of record CM033462.1, on the reverse strand, counting down.
ATTCCAAACCAATTTAAACTTATTTATTTCAATTTTTGAATTTTCAAACCTAATCTAAACCAAATTTCAAAAAATATCAAACCATATATACAGTAGCGGTTCCAGGGATTAGAGTCCCATGGGCCACCAATAAATAGACGAAATTTCAAAACATTTTCGTTTATAAAATAAACTAATATACGAATGTAACAACTAATATACTAATGTGTGAATATAAACAAAAACAGACATATTCACCACATTCAGATATATTAAACAATTGAGTACTACTCTATCTATATTCACTGATCACATATTTTATATATTAAACAATCAAAATAAAGAAAAAGGGGCAGTAACAAATTAATTAAAAATGCTACCTCAACATAATTGACTAACATATGAAATATCTAAAACTAGATCAACCTCAACAATTCAGAAGCGTTCATTTAAAATCAAGAGGAACGTATCAATCTCAAATTAAATTTAAAGATTCAGATCTATAATCTACAAAGAAATATTTACCTCAGAAAATAAATCAAAGAAGCAGTATCTAAAACTAGATCAATGATCGGGACTTTACGTCCTTCAAATGTAATACCGCAAGTGCACGGCGTAGCTTAGTACAACGGCAAGTACGGGTCGAATCCACAGGGAGTGTGGGTTATGTCAATGGCTTCTCAATCGATTAGTGAGCTCAAAAGCGTATAAAATGGTGTTTGGAGGTAGAACTAAATAAAGCAAGTAATTAAATTGAACGGAATGAAAAGCGAAACATAAAAGTAATTAAGAACACAATAAACTAAGGCAAAGACAAAGCAATGAACACAATCAATTAGCTAAATAGGCATAGGTTAGGCTTTCTCACCATGATAGTCTTTACTAACTTCAACCTAAGGTCATGGTTATGGGTTGTTATGAGGAAGAACGTATCTTAAATACTAATGTTCTCTCTCGAGCAACATTAGCTTCCTAAAACATACTTAACCACCTATTCTCATGGAGCTAAGCATAGATTAAGACATGGAGCACACATTCATTATTTCCAATCAAAACATCTACCTATTCTCATGGAGATGATTCAACTTTTATGCATAGATTATCGTTAAAAATCGACTCTCGTCCTCAATTCAACGACACTAAACAAGATAGCAAAACCTTATGTTAAACCATAAACAACACAACCAATGCCAAAGGTAAAGATAGCAATTCAAACTATATACATAGTGATCATGCCTAACCTAAGCCAAAACAAACTACTCACTCATACTCATATTGAATTTATGGATTGCAAATAAGTTAAGAAGCATGGATGGATAAATTAAACTAGAATATTCTAACAAGATGAGTGCAATAAGTTGAAGAACAACAAACATGAACATGTGAAACCAAAAGCAACAATCATGAATTGAAAGCAATAGAAGCAAGGATAGAAGTTACTCTTTGATGAACAAGATGAATGAATGATTCAAGGTAATTCCTTCCAAAAGCTTCAATATAATACACCAATGATTGAAGAATTCAAATTGCAAAGTATTACAATAGGTGATGGAATTAAGTTTGTAATTGAAATTGAAAGTGTTTAATTGAAAGAGAAACTAATGCTAAACAACAATTCTTGATTGAAATGAAAGAAAGCTAAGAATACATAAAATTACTCTAAGTGATGATGAAATCTGAGATGCAAACATGAGATGAAAACTGAGATGCTTTACTCCTTCTTCCTCTTCTCTATTTATAAGCTTCAAGGCATGTGGGGGTGGTGGTTTCATGATTGCTCCACCACCCCTAGGGTGTAGGAGGGGGGTGCCATCCCTAGAGGATAGGGTAGGGTGGCAAGGGAAGCTTGGCAGCAGAAATAAGAAGCAACTAAATCTAATTGGACCCAAATTCTTTTTAAAAGAATCGCAAAAAGCTGCTGCCGCCCATCTCGCTCGACCCGATCAAGTCCGCTCGACCTGGGCGAGCGAGCATCAGGTACATAGGTCAAAATCTTCAAAAACAGAAGTCACCAAAAAATAGCTCCGCTCGACCTGCCTGCTCGACCGAGCGAGCTCGCTCGACCCATCAAAAATGCTTCTGTCGACATTCTAAAGCTACTGGAAGTGAATAGTACTTTCGCTCGACCCGAGCCAAAATCGCTCGACCGAGCCATATTGCTCGACCTGGTCGAGCGGCCTTCAGGATGGCTTTAATCAGCTTCTGATCTCAAGTGTGGTTTCAAGGATGCTCGAGCCACCTTGGCTCGACCCAGATTTGGTCGAGTGGGCTTAGAATGGTCTACTTTAGCTCCTTTTGGCCTACTTTCCTTGACTTGGGTCATCAAGGCTTTGATTACTTTAGCTTTCGAAGTTAAGTGAGTATTGTATGCGCCAAATGTACTTGGTTTGTGATCAGTTTTGACGAATATTACCTGAAATGCACAAAAACACCAAAGTACCCAACCAAGCGTAAAATCCTAAATAAAGCAAGCATAGTTATGCAACATTCTAATATAATAAAGCTAAATAATGGGGATAAAATATAAATAAAATGCAGCTAACAATCAACCTCAACAATGTAGAAGTGTTCATTTATAGCCATAGATGAAAAATAAACTCAAAAATATAACAGTGTAACAAAATTAAAGATTATAACAAAATTAAGATTAAAGAATATACACATAAAAACTCAAAACAATAACATTCTAACAAAATGAAGAATCATGATTAAGATTAAATTATATAAATTAAGAATTTAAGATCAAGATTAAAGATTAGAGCATAGAAATTAAGAATAAAAATACCTAAATTAATTATGAATATTAGGGTTTTTATTTTGTGAGTGTTATTTAAAGGCAACAATACAAGCACCAAACAGGCGGCAGGGGTTAAGGCAGTCGGCGACATACGACAATTGCAGTGGGTGGCAATAGCGCGATGGAGTGGCGGCAATTTTGGTTTTTGATTTTTTAGGGTTTTAGCTTTTAGGAAGATGGGAGAGAATCAACCATGAGAGACTTTGATTTTCTAGAGATGAAAGATGCGTGTCTCATCCCTGACTTAAAATTTTTTAAAAAAAAAAGAAATTTGAAAATTTCCCAGGGCACGTGTCCGGAGAGGCCCATGAGTAGATTTGCCGTTGCATATATATTTTAGCCAGCATAAGTTGTTTGCTGAGCACATTATTATTCCACTGGATTTCACCAAATACTCATTTCAAAATTTATGTAGAGCATATGAACTTGAGCATTCATATTTGATTAAGGATAAACCATTTTTCTTTTTCAGTCATTAGTGCCGACATACCACAAAGTGGACGATTGACATGGCGCAAAATTCAAATAATTTGAATATTCTCAATTGTTTTTGGTTACCCACACAATTTAACAAGAGTTACGATGTTGGTTCTGTCCCAACCTACTATTTATATCAAACAGCAAAGATTGGTCCGAACAATTCGTGTAAAACTGAATCCACCGATTTTACAATTGATGAATTTAAATTGAGAACCTATTCTCAAGAATATCCACAATATCAAAGAATGCCCTGAAATGGTTAGTGTCCATTATTTATTATTTATTTTATTTGTCATTGATATTTAATATAGTATAATTTTATTAATATTTATATTTTTTTTTCAGACAAAAGATTGGTCTCCAGGGCTCAGTGTGGCGTTCTTTCCTTAGTCGTTATATATATTTCCAAATTTTCAAAAAAAAATAAAAATAAAAAATAAAAAAAATAAAAAAATAAAAAACAGTAATGTTGTACCGGAGGGGCTTTAAACACAGGAAATGAAAACACGTAGATTAATGGAAGTTTGGGTATTTTTTTAAATTTTCAGTTCTTACATTTTTAATTACTTTAGTTTTATATGTTAATTATGTAACTCTTCAATACTAATTATTTGTTGTTAGGGAGAGTTTGACTCCAAAAAAGAAGATGCGTTCAGTGTGAAGTGGTTTGGCTATTTTAAAGGGGATCAACTTGGCATCTTATTGTGTAAAATATTAATGTAATAGCTAATTTAGTAGGTTGGTTTTGCTAAGTCTTTGGTTCAATTCTTTTTAAAAGTCATTTAATTAAGAAAATAACCATTTAAATAAAAAAAATGGATAATTTTTTTCCGCCAATTGTAGGCTGGCATATGAAAGGCAGCAGCGTGGGTGGAGTTATGACGGGGCACTCTATAAATAGACATGTATAGCATGAATCTACCCCTTGCCCCCCTATTTCTCTCTGATCTCTTTACTCTCTCCTGATTTTTTCTCCTTCTGTTCTGGAGCCAACAGTCCCATAGAGTTAACAATGGAGAATCACAGAGTGTATAGACAGCATTTCGAACCTATGTCTGGGTTCGTCCAAACTCCGTTTACTGAGGTACCATTCAGTTTTAACGAATATCCATTCCCATATCCCCTCTATAATCCACGCAGCAATCTAGATCACCCTTGTTACTACATACCTGAAAGTTTGTTATCAATACTAAGCCAATATGTTCTCTAGCAATTTTAGGGTAAGTCTCTTTTGAGATGGTCTTAGGCGTGCAACTGGCCCAGGCCTAATAGTTTTTTAAAAATATTCTGACATACTAATTTTAAGACTTAAAAGGACAATTTTAAAACTTAAAAATCCAATTTTAAGACATAAAAGGTCAATTTCAAAGTTTTAAATATCAACTTTAATGTTTGAGAAATCCAAACTTGTTGATATGAGAATTTAATGTTCTGAATTTGGTTTTTTAAGTCATAAAATTTGTTTTTAAAGTATTAAAATTGACTTTTTAAGTCTTAAAATTATCAAATTACATGACTTAAAATATCAATTTCAAATCCTTCAAATTGGTCTTTGAAGTCCTTGAATTGGTCATTTAACTCTCAAAATTGATATTTGAATTTGTGAAATTGGTAAAAGAAAATTGTACAATTAAGCCGGCCCAATAAGATGCGTTTCACAAGTGAGGCGGTCTCACCCAAGTTTTTGTGTATATACTCCCTCCGTTCTTTAAAGAAGTTCCCACTTTTCATTTTGGGGTGTTTCAATTGTTGTTTTCCATAAGGAATCTTTCCTTTTATATCACAAATTTTGGACAAAAATAACTCACCCATCCTCATTTTAATATTAATATATCACAAATTTTGGACAAAATATATAATTAGGGTGTTACTAATGAGACTTTTTTACTAGTGATTTTAATCCCTCATATTCAAAATTATTGTCCACTTTCCTTATTTAGTCAAGTCATTTTAATTATTTACTTTCTATTTTTGGTAAAGATTTTTACCTAAATACCCCCAACTACCCCAACTTATATTATGTAAAATACCCCACCTACCACCTTTTCAATTATTATAATCACTTAAATACCCCAACTATCACCTTTAAAATTATTATTATCACCTAAAATATCCCAACTACCATTTTCTTAAAATCCGCGTCAAACCCAAAGTGGACAATTATTTTGAACTAGGTATTTACCCGTGCAATGCACGGTTTCATAAATACTTTTTTCCCACAAAAAATATCCTATTAATATGAAAGGTTAACATTTTATTAAAAATTATAAAGTATTAATATTTATTATTTGAAATTTATATAAACATGAGCCAAAAATAAAATCAATTGGAGTCATCATATTTAATTATTCATTAGTTTTCTACCGCACATGGAAAAAAAATGTAACTTAACCACAACAAAAAATCATTTCATAAACGCCATTTGCTTTATCAGGGACATGAAGTTGTCGACGATACAACAATAAACTACAAACAATGATACAAATTAGGAAACATTTCTTTTGTATGAGTTGAATAAAAATTATTAAAAATATATAGGTCAATAACTCATATGTTTGAGAAAACTTCCTTGAACAGAACATTATAAGTAGTAGTATATCTGATGTTTTTATTATCACATATTGAAATCTTTAGTCATCTTCTGCTTGTCACACGTGATACTGCCACACATAGTTGACCATGGCTGAAAACAGATTTTGGCAGAAATAACCCAATATTTGACAAAGACTATCCTTGACTTTTGTTAATAGTCATAGCAAAACATATGCTTATAGGAAACTGCCTTCTCTGTATCTTAACAGGCAGATTAGCATTATTAGTTGGAGTAAGAGTGATACGTGGAATAAGGACAGTATCTCCCTCTTTACATCCTGTAAGAATCTTAGCCTCTATAATATGTTCGTTCCCCCAGACGACTTACAATCAGCCTTGTGCCATTGCACAAACCAGCTGACTGATCAATATTCCTAAGCAACATAATTGGTACACCTTTTTTCAATCTGATTTCATGATTCGGTAAACCAGAACATTTTATTGTGTTTAGAAACTCAACTGAGAATGCATTGTTTTGATTGTTAACGAAACCATCTGCTTTGCTAATAGAATCTTAGCTCAAGTACACTTTTTCCTCACCGTGTATTAGTGACATTGCATAATCAAGAACTTTGCCAACAATTTCATTTGTAGGGGCTAGAACAGCCCTGTCATAGAAAAAGCTTCCATCGCTCACTTCGCCTATTAGATTAGGATATGTGCTATGAACAATTCACGCAATAGGATCTTGTACATTTTCCAGAAAAATATCTTCTAGGATGTCAATCATAACTTCACCATTATTGGTCCTCCAAGTTTCCCATCTCCAATTTTAAGTATCCAATCAACAAATTCTCTTATTTCATCAGCATCACTTAAATCATTACGGAGCCTCATGTTTTTGGTTATTCGCAACACTTTACATGAGCTCCATAAATAAGAGGAATTAATAGCTGCAAATATAATATCTTGTCGAGTGCCTTTCGGAATGACAGGGAGTATCTGACGAAAATCACCAGCAAATACAACTACCTTGCCTCCAAAAGGGATATCTACGGGGAGTCCATCAGCACCACGCAATGCATTCCGCACACTCTTGTCTAAAGTTTCAAAACAATACTTGCTCACCATAGGTGCTTCATCCCAAATTATCAGTTTGGTTTTCTGTAAGAGTCCTGTTAAGTCACTACCAGGTTTGATACTTGAACACATGGAATCTTGAGTGACAGTCAAAGGTATACCAAATCTAGAATGACCAGTTCTTCCCATGGGAAGTAGAAGCGATGCGATACCACATGAAGCAATGCGTAGTACAATATCTCCCCTTGAACGAATAGCAGCGCACAATGTTCACCATATGAAAGTTTTTCCAGTCCCACCATGACCGTATAGACAAAATACACCTCTTTTGTCAAGGGCAATTGCACTCATAATATCATCATATATGCTTTTCTGCTCAGACGTTAAACATGAATATACTTTTTCATGTTCAACATGCATTGCTTCTTTGTCATACCTCAATTCCTCCACAATGAGCTTATTACCACCATCTCTCACCAAGAACTCATCTAGACATAGCTCATTTGAGAAATTATGAAGTGTTGTTCCATTATGTTGTAAGATTTTCTCTATCTCCATTAAAGCATAGTTTTTCAGTTAGGTTTCATTTAGCTGCAAATCTGAACATAGCATAAATTATTATAAATTAAATATTGTTTATGTTTCTAATTTAAAAATTTTTAATATCTATCTAAATGTAAATTTTCTTACCATGTATTCCAAGAATTCTTTGCTGCTTATGGAGAACATCTTCTGAAATAACATGCCAGGTTTGATTCCAAACATACTTTGGTCTTGAAATATTGCTGGAAGTGAGTAAGACTGCAAATAATTTGCGTAGATAATGTCCTGAAGCCCAAAAGCTTGCCTCCAAAATTCCATCAACATATTTTTTATCGTTGTCAAGTAACCCCATTGCATAACATGCATCTTTAAACGTAGGATATACAATCTCATTCACAGTCCGTATATCTTTGTAACATGTTGGACCTTTTACATAGTTTAGTAGCATTCTTAGATAGTATCTCTCTCCGCTCCCTGGGTATGCGTGGTAGAGGCGACCAATCGAGAACCCTCGTTGGTGAGGACGCCATTAACGTTCCTTTTTTTTCCATACATATGTCCCTGGAAATTCAAAATACCTCAGTTTTCTAGCATCAGGATACTTTGCATTGCATTTCATCCAGTCTAGGAACATTGAGCGATCAACTGATGTCTTGCTGATAACATCATCAATAGATTCTTCCTCGGTGAAGATAACTATTTGTTCATTAGGCAAGTGGAAACTCAAACTTTCAATGGAAGGGTATCTAAAATGAATTTCGTTACCGTAAATTATCCATGATGCCTCTGAAGCTGAAACATAACAACAATCATAATATTGTTGGATCTCATCAACATTTAAAGTATTAACACTATCATTTCGATTACTTATAAAGCTTGCAGTCACTCTATCATTTCCCTTGTTAATGTATTTGAAAAGATATTTTACTGCTCTTGATTTGTTACACCACTCAACATTGATATGTGCTTGATACTTCAAAAGTAGTTTACTGTTATAAGGTACAACATAACGATTATTAATGACTAAACCGTTCTTTTTAACTGAAGCACCGTTGTTCCGCCTTCGATACACAGGATACCCCTCATCATCAAGATTAGTTGATTCATTGTAGCGTTTAGGATAATTTTTTGAACATTTTCCTGGTTGCATACATGGGGAGTTTTTGTTGGCATTACTGCATGGTCCATGAATCTTCTTGTCTTTCACAACCTGATAGTGATGAGGGTGTTTTTTCTTGTCGGGTATCTCAGCAGAAATCAAATCATTAATATCATCTAGATTTGGAATCTTGTAATCTCTATGCAAGAATAAGACAATATGTGCATGTGGCAAACCCCACTTTTGAAGTTCAATACTATATACAACTGTAGAAATGAAAAATACATATTAAACTTTGAATAATATATTTAAAAAGTAGTAATTTTTTTGCCAAATATATGTCTCTTGAATATTAATATACTTAAACCAAAAAAACTCATATAAATTTAAGTTATTATTTAGTTAAAATAAACATTGATTAAATAAAATAACTAACCTGCATTTGTCTTGCCAAATATATGTCTCTTTGTGAGATCATCTAAGAATTCATCCAACTTCATCTTAAAAACTCGGCAAATTATGTCTGGTCTATCTTGGACACGTAACCCTTTGTTGTTAGCAAACCTTGTAAGTTCTGGCCATTTTGTGTTACATGTAAATGTAATGAACAGATCAGGATATCCGTACGTCTTACAAATACCCATTGCATTGTAATATAGTTCACTCATGAATCTATCTCCTCCTTGAAATGTAGAAGGCAAGATGACACGACGCCCAGACATTGTGGATTCATTGCTGCCTGATCTAGCACACTCAACCAAGTTGCCGTAATTCTCAGCACGCAATTTTTTCTGATTCCTCCCAATGAAGAATTATCTTTCTGACTCAATCATTGTCCAACCATCAACAATAAATTGTTGAAGTAATTTTTCGGCACGAAGAATTGTATCAGCTTCACCATCACGATCCATTATTCTATACGCAAACCACTCACGCATAGTTAATTGATTCCTTGGTTTACCGATGTTAGAACTTTCACCGTCCTTTTCTCGGTGAGGGATACGAAGCCTATATCCATCCTCCCCATAAGGAAAAAGAAATGGATTTTGAAGGGGTAAATATGCTGGATGTAGCTCACTTATTTGTTGTAAATGGCCTCCATTCTATTGAACAACAATGTCGCGTTTTTCAGCTGAATTCCCAATATCACCAACAATCAAAAATACAATTTCAGTAGCAGTAGGGAGGTTATAATGTCATCCGTCAGAATTTCTATTACCTATCAGCTTAAGGTGGACATGTGTGTCTTCTGTATCTTGAATCCTATCCCTAGCCATTATGTATATTTTTACATAAGGGTTGTTTTCATCTAGCATCTTCTTCAAATTCTCAATGAATTCATCATCATAATCTGCATTTCTATGGGAACTGAAAAAATAGCTTTTAAGTACACATGTATGTAACGATGATAAATTGCATTTTGTATAAAATTTTGTTAAGAATTACACAATTTGTTTTTTTAACTTATTTACCTTAGAGCAAGCTTTCGATTTGTAACCTCGTTTTGTGTGTCAACTATATATAGTTGTTGAAATTTTGCAGAGTTTCAATCATCTGGCGGTAGACTTCCAATGCGATGATAGTTTTGTCCTCCTAATTTAAAGGAGTATGGTCCTCGACCTTGGTTCACAATTTTATCAATTTTTCCGCCCATCAACGTGAATGCAAACATCATGTTGTAAGCACGTAAATTTTCAACAAAATGTAAGCTACTTTCACGTAAATTTGAGGCTACGAATATCTACTCGAAACATTATACAACTATTATGTTAAGTGAAAAAGCTAATTCCGGCTGTACCAATGGCAAAAACAGAAATAAGTGTGCAGCATTAATTAAAAGTAACAGCTGGACACAAATATAATATTTGTTGAAGAAGATAATTTCGGATACAACTCTTTTGTTGAGATGGTTTACGTGAGACTACATTTTCAAGGGATCTATCAATGCTATTAATGCTATTAATTAATTACAACAGACATTTCTGAGCTTAACTGTACGGTGGGATATAACCACATCAAAACCGCTTAGCCGAGCTGGTTGAAGAGTGAGCAAATGGTGCAGCTTGCAGAGGATCGAATCTCATTGGCAACAAGTTGTAATTTTTTGTCTTACGCTCGTTTTACCTCTATAGATAGAGACCTTGGCTTCCCATAAATGGGTAACAAATATTCTACTACTAAGAAGGTGTTCTCTTCAACTTATTTTTTTGACTTATTACTTATTCTTATTGGAATTGGATCAGATTAGACTAGATCAGATCGATCGATCGATCGATCGAACTATTCGATCGATCGAAAGATCATCGACGTCGACGATCGATCGATCGATCGATCGGACCGACCGCGATCGAGTCGGACGATGCACGACATTAGATGCATGATCGATCTACCATATTATATATTATTATTATTATTATTATTATTATTATTATAATAATAATAATAATATTAATAATAATAATAATAATAATAATAATAATAATAATAATATAATAATAATAATAATCATAATAATAATAATAATATAATATATTTTTATTATTATTATTATTATTATTATTATTATTATTATAATAATATAATAATAATAATCCAAATAATAATAATATAATAATAATGATAATAGGAGTAATGAATAAAATTCAATAATAATAATAATAATAATAATAATAATAATAATAATAACAATAATAATCATAATGATAATAATAATAATATACTTTATGAAACAAATCGATCGATCGACCTGCACTCGATCGATCGATCGATCAGATCGGATCGGATCGGATCGATGATCATACCAGATCAGAAAGATTCAGATCAGATCAGACCTTAGTAAATTCAAATCTTATCCAATCAGATCAGACGAAGAGAATAGGCCCGCCCTAAGTAGAGAGAAAGGAGAGATAGAAAAATATATTTTTAAGTTTCCTCTTTTGTATTACAAAATTATTTACTTAATGAATTTTCTTATTCTCCATATTTGTAGTAAATTTATATTACTTTTATGAGATTTGAAATGGTTCTTTAACTTATACAACTTTGTTATTCAGTATTTATGTAAACTAGTTTTTATCTCTAAATTTATATAAGATTAATTTTGTTGGGTACACTTAATTATTCTTGTATAAGTTAATGTTTTAAAATTAATTAAACTTTGTTTAGTTAGTTTTATAAAAGAAACAACTAGTAATAATAATTGCATCTAGTTTTATTATTAAAGTTTACATAATATTAAATTTAGTTGGGTTATAGGGTATCTTCTTAATTAAGTTTAATGGTTGGTGAAGTCTTCCTAAAATTAAAGCAGTCAATTCATTAAAACCGGATTAATGAACACTAGGGCTTTACTATCTTGGGTACAAATAGTAAGCTAATATAAAAGGGTTGACAGGGGGTTTACGAGGGTACTATAAATCCTACAGCCGCCTATTCATATAAAAGTTGTAATTAATCAATGATTAGAAATAATCTTGCCAATGACTAAAATACATCTTGCTACTACTTTCTCTTATTGATTTACTCTTTTACTTTACACAATTGATTTTTAAGTTTATTTTATTTTTAAGTTTTAAGTAGTGTAATCAAAACTCATTTCCCCCCATCTTTTTACTTTACATAATTTCTTGGAGTAGTAAAGTAAATTAAAAGTATATTTAAAACTAGTAATCACAATCTCTGTGGGTTCGAAACCTACTTACCACTTACTATATTTAGCAAGTTGTAATAGGGTAAAACATAATTTAAATTTGTGCGCGTACGACAACGTCCTACAAATTTTTGGCGCCGTTGCCGGGGATTGTGTCAAAATTACTGTTATAGTTACTTCTTAATTTATTTTATTATCTATTACTGTTTTGTTTTGCATTTTTCAAATCAAATTTTTCAAAAAGCATAAGGGTGTATAGCTTATGAAACTAAGAGACAGAAAGGTGATTGGCAAATCAGAAGAAGAGGAAGTAATATATATTCTCGCTTGAAGAAGTTTTCAACCTAGCTACTTCATCTGGTGAGATTGTTCTTAATTATTTTAATATGGCTAATCAATCTTTGAAGGAGCTTGCAGCTCCAACTTTTGATAATCAACCGTTATGTATTGTGTTTCATGAAATTACTACTCCTTTTAAATTACACTCAGGATTTATTCAATTATTACCTATATTTCGTGGTTTACCTGGTGAAGATCCTTATCGTCACTTAAAAGAATTTCATGTTGTTTGTAGTACAATGAAACCTGAAAATATAGAAGAGGATATAATTAAATTACGGGCTTTTCCATTTAGTTTACAAGATTCTGCTAAGGATTGGTTGTATTATTTATCACCTGGATCTATCACTACTTGGACTGATATACAATCGTTATTCTTAGAAAAATATATTCCAGCTTCTAGAGTTGCTTCCATAAGAAAAGAAATTTGTGGAATTTGTCAATTTTCTAGTGAAACTCTATATGAATATTGGGAACGTTTTAAAAGATTATGTGCTAGTTGTCCTAATCATCAAATTCCTGAGCAAGTCTTAACTCAATATTTTTATGAAGGACTTATTCCTAATGAACGTGCTATGATAGATGCCGCTAGTGGTGGTGCTCTAGTAGATAAAACTCCTCAAGAAGCACGAAATTTAATAGCTAATATGGCTGGTAATACTCAATCATTTTTCACAAGACAAGAAAATGTTAAAAAAGTTGATATGAGTAATTCTAGGCCAGTTGAGAAACAATTATCTACATTAACAAACATAGTTGATAAAATTGTTCAAAATAATTTAACTGGTCAAGTAAAATCTTGTGGTATATGTTTAAATAACGGGCATGCGACTGATGCATGTCCAACATTAAAAGAAGATGAGCATGTTAATGATGTTGGTGGATTTCCTGGACAACCACAAAGAAAATACAATTCATATTCAAACACATATAATGAAGGATGGAAAGATCACCCTAACTTTAGATGGGGGAACCAAAATGTCAAACCGTTTAGTCAAAACAACCCTCAAAGTTTTAGTCAAACTTATAATCAACAACAACCTCCACAAAATCAATCTCAAGGTATGACCTTAGAAGATATGGTAAAATCTCTTGCTTCTAGTTCTTTAAATTTTCAAAAAGAGACTAAGTCCAGTATACAAAATTTAGAAAATCAAGTTGGACAATTAGCTAAGGACATAAATAATTTACAAGTACAAATTAGTAATAAGTTACCCTCCCAACCATTAAATCCTAGAGAAAATGTTAGTGCCATAACTTTAAGAAGTGGGAATGAACTTTCTGATATTACTCAAAAGTCTCTAGATTTTGAGAAGGAATTAGTAGTTGACCATAATAAGAAGGATGAAAAAATTGATGCTACTAAGGATGATGAAAAGAGTAAAGATGAATGGGATGATAATTCTAAAGAGATAAGGAATTCTAAAAATAGTCACCAATTTGTAATCAAAGAAAATGAAAGATTTAAAAATTTATCTAAGTCTTCTATTGATGCTACTGAAATTAGACCCCCTTTTCCTGAAAGATTAAGAAAAGTTGATAAAAGGGTGGAACTAGATAAAGTGTTATTAGATATTTTGAAGAAAGTAGAGATTAATCTTCCTTTATTAGATGCAATTAAGCAAGTACCTCGATATGCAAAATTTTTAAAAGACTTATGCACTAATAAAAGGAAATTAAAAGGTAATGAAAGAATTATATGTGGTGAAAATGTTTCTGGTATTATTCAAAGAAAACTCCCACCAAAACAAAAAGATCCTGGAGTTTTTGCAATTCCATGTACTATTGGAAATTCGAGGATTGATAAATGCATGTTAGATTTAGGATCATCAATCAATGTCATGCCTAAGTCTATAGACACCTCTTTAGATCTAGGACCTTTACAACCGACTGGAATTACAGTTCAATTAGCTGATAGGTCAGTTCTTTATCCCGAAGGTGTAATAGAAGATGTGTTAGTTAAAGTTAAGGATTTGGTGTTTCCAGCAGATTTTTATGTACTTAAAATGGAAGATGATTATAGCCAATTATCTAATTTATCTCCTATATTATTCGGAAGACCTTTTATGAGAACAGCTAAAACCATTATAGATGTACACAATGGTACACTTTCCATGGAGTTTGATGGTGATAAAATATTCTTTAACATCTATGAGGCTATGAAATTTCTTCTATTTGTACTATTGATGTTATTGATTCATGCATTGAGGATATAAGTGAGTATGGCTTATATGACGGTTTATATGCATCTTTATGTTATGGATTAAAAGAAATTGATACTGAGTTAATAAGTCTTGCTTGTGATGAGGATTATCATGAAAACCTTTCATGGTTAGATACTTCAACTTCTAGTACTCATCCACTGTTAGATCAAGTTAAACCATCTATTGAAATTTCTCCTGATTTAGAATTGAAACCATTACCGAAGCATCTTAAATATGCTTATTTGGAGAAAGGTGAAAAATTACCTGTTATAATTGCAAATAATCTTAATGAGTAAGAAAGATTGATTAAAGTTTTAAAAGAAAATAAAATGGCAATAGGATGGACATTATCTGATATTAGAGGCATTATCCCTTCTACTTGTATGCATAAAATTAATTTAGAAGAAGGAGCTAAACCATCTAGAGAAGCACAACGCCGTTTAAATCCTCCTATGATGGAAGTTGTTAAAAAGGAAATTCTTAAACTTCTTAGTGCCGGAGTTATTTACCCTATTTTCGATTCAGAGTGGGTTAGTCCTATACATGTGGTACCTAAGAAAACAAGATTAACTGTGGTAGAAAATAAAGAAGGTGAATTAGTTCCAACTATAGTACAAAATGGATGGAGAGTTTGCATAGATTATAGAAAAGTAAATGCAGCAACTAAAAAAGATCATTTCCTCTACCTTTTATTGATCAAATGTTAGAGCGTTTAGCAGGACGTTCTCATTATTGTTTTTTAGATGGATATTCTGGGTATAACCAAATTGCCATTGCTCCTGAAGATCAAGAAAAAACAACTTTTACTTGTCCTTTTGGGACATATGCATATCGTCGAATGCCTTTTGGTTTATGCAATGCTCCAGCTACTTTCCAAAGATGTATGATGTCCATATTTTCTGACTATGTGGCTTATATAATTGAAGTTTTATGGATGATTTTACAGTTTATGGTGATTCATTTGACCAATGTTTAGAAAATTTGGACTTAGTTCTTAAAAGATGCATTGAGACTAATCTTGTGTTAAATTATAAAAAATGTCACTTTATGGTAGAACAAGGTATAGTCTTAGGACATGTAGTTTCTTCTAAAGGAATAGAAGTTGATAAAGCAAAAATTGAGGTTATACAATCTTTACCTTATCCATCTTGTGTTAAAGATATTAGATCCTTTTTAGGGCATGCTGGTTTTTACAGAAGATTTATTATGAATTTTTCTAAAATCGCTCAACCATTATGTAGACTCTTAAGTAAAGATGTTCCATTTGTATCTGATGATAAGTGCAAAGAAGCCTTTGATTTACTAAAAGAAAAATTAGTAATTGCACCAATTTTACAACCTCCTAATTGGAAATTACCTTTTGAATTAATGTGTGATGCAAGTGACAAAGCGATAGGAGTTGTTTTAGGACAAAAAGTAGGACGAGATTCTCATGTGATTTATTATGCTTCTCGTACTTTAGATGATGCACAATGTAACTACACAACAACTGAAAAAGAACTTTATTCTATTGTATTTGGACTTGAAAATTTTCATTCTTATCTTTTAGGGACTAAAGTAATAGTTTATTCTGATCATGCTGCACTTAAACATTTATTCAAAAAGAAAGAATCGAAACCTAGGCTGATTAGGTGGGTTCTATTATTACAAGAATTTGATCTAGAAATCAGAGATAAATCAGGAAAAGAGAATTTAGTTGCTGATCATTTAAGTAGATTAATTCTAGATAATAATTTATCTTCTCCTTTAAGTGATGTTTTTCCAGATGAGCACTTGTATGTTTTGCATGGAAAACTTCCATGGTATGCAGATATTGTGAATTATATTGTTACAAAAAGATTACCAGAACATTTATCACGTGCTCAAAAAGATAAATTAAGGCATGAAGCAAAGTTTTATATTTGGGATGAACCTTACCAGTTAAAGATATGTTCCGATCAAGTGTTAAGACGTTGTGTGCCTGATAATGAAATTAAGTCCATTTTGAGTTTTTGTCATTCACTTGAATGTGGTGGACATTTTAGTGGCCAAAGAACAACACATAAGGTATTAGAAAGTGGATTTTATTGGCCTACTTTAAATAAAGATGCACATCTCTTTGTAAGAACTTGTGAAAGATGTCAAATAAATGGAAATATATCTAAAAGAGATCAAATGCCCTTCGTTTTATTATAGTGGTTGAAATATTTGATGTTTGGGGTATAGATTTTATGGCTCCATTTCCTCAGTCTAATGGTAACCTTTACATTCTTTTGGCTGTTGATTATGTCTCTAAATGGGTAGAAGCAAAAGCTACTCGTACTGATGATGCTAAAGTTGTAGTAGAGTTTATTAGATCCCAAATATTTAATAGATTTGGAGTACCTAAGGCTATTATAAGTAATAGAGGAACCCATTTTTGTAATAAAGTAATGGAATCTATGCTTAAGAAATATCATGTAACTGATAGGATTTTAACAGCCTACCATCCCCAAACAAGTGGACAAGCAGAAATTTCTAATGGGGAAATAAAAAGTATTTTGGAAAAAGTAGTGAATCCTAATAGGAAAGACTGGAGTTATAGACTTGGAGATGCACTATAGGCTTACAGAACAGCATATAAAACACCAATTGGTATGTCACCTTATAGACTTGTTTTTGGTAAATCTTGTCATCTCCCAGTAGAATTAGAACATAAAGCATTTTGGGCCATTAAGAAGTGTAATTTAGACTTACCTAGTGCAGGAACACATAGGAAACTACAAATTCAAGAATTAGAAGAACTAAGAAATGAAGCCTATGTAATGCAATGATTTACAAAGAAAAGTCTAAACTATATCATGATAAAATGTTAGTTAAAAAAGATTTCCATGTTGGAGACAAAGTTCTTCTACCAATCTAGATTAAGATTATTTCCAGGAAAGTTAAGGTCCAGATGGATGGGACCTTATGAAGTTACTAATGTTTATAATCATGGTGCAGTAGAAATCAAAGATTTACAGGATGGAAAGATTTTCAAAGAAAATGGACATCGACTCAAGCTATTTTATGAAGGATTTGATTGTCGTAGGATTGATATTCAAAATTTAAAAATTCCAACTTACGAAGTCTAGCCATAGACAATTAAATAGAGGCGCTGCTTGGGAGGCAACCCAAGGGAAGTATTTTAACGTATTTAATTTCTATTTTTATATTCAGTATTATGTCTGTTTAAATTAAATCTTTCGAGTTTTCTTTCTTTATAAAAATATATATACATAAAGAAAAAGGGATTACATTATAGATAATGTAAGATTTAAGTGTGGAGGGGGGGGAGGTAAATACATATAAATCAAAATTCTCCTATAAAAAATTATAATTATATGACTTATTGACTTGTAAAAAATTAATTGTAAGAATATTTATATCTTTCTATATTATTGTAGTTCACCTACATCATATTTGTTATAAGTATTCATGGGTTTCAATTTACTAATATTTAATGTTATGCTACTTGTACCCTAAAATAAATAAAAATTAATGATAATTAAATTTATTGGAATTTATTTATCACACACATATATTATATACTATGAAGTTTTTACTCGTTTACTACGATATCTATGTTGAAAGGATCTCTTCCAAGTAACACCATGATCTAATCCTTGAATGATGAAGAGGATGAAATATGAAGTGAAAAAAAAAATAAAAAAAAATGAATGAAGAGAAAAAGTATATACCTTGAGAAACCGATGTGAAAAACAAGGAAAACCTTGTGCCAATAGGTCAAAAATCAATCTCATATAAATATATCCTATTGGTTGATCATGGCTCAAGAGGGGCATAAGTAGGTCCAAAAAAGGACAATGTTTAAATTATGAACGGAGAAGTTCGAAACGAAACCAAAATATGGTGTTATTTAATATCGAAGAGTGATCAACCAATGGATTTCTAGTAAAATGTAATTACTTGGTTTGAAAATTGTGATATCATGAAAAAAAGAATTAAAAGATCGGATATTACAAGTTTAAAGATGCATAACATTTTCTATTAGTTTGTTGAATATTTATGGGGTTCAATAGGAATATATGATTATGTGTGAATTTGGTAATATAGCTTGATATTATGTTTCTTTCTTATTAAGAAAAACTTTTAAAATTAGTGATACTTTTATAAAAAGATATTTTTGGAAGAAAATTTTGAGATTTTGTGGGTATATCTTCTATAAACCCTCACGAGATCATAACTCGTCTCTTAGGGGTAACCTAGAGGTTTAAATGGCTTGTTGCATATGCTAAATGCAAATTCAAAAATGGTTAATATTATTACAATACTTAATTTGATCGAGGACGATCAAAGGATAAGTGTGGGGGAATTTGTAGAAGGCATCGTGATATAGTTCACTCATGAATCTATCTCCTCCTTGAAATGTAGAAGGCAAGATGACACGACGCCCAGACATTGTGGATTCATTGTTGCCTGATCTAGCACACTCAACCAAGTTGTCGTAATTCTCAGCACGCAATTTTTTCTGATTCCTCCTAATGAAGAATAATCTTTCTGACTCAATCATTGTCCAACCATCAACAATAAATTGTTGAAGTAATTTTTCGGCACGAAGAATTGTATCAGCTTCACCATCACGATCCATTATTCTATACGCAAACCACTCACGCATAGTTAATTGATTCCTTGGTTTACCGATGTCAGAACTTTCACCGTCCTTTTCTCGGTGAGGGATACGAAGCCTATATCCATCCTCCCCATAAGGAAAAAGAAATGGATTTTGAAGGGGTAAATATGCTGGATGTAGCTCACTTATTTGTTGTAAATGGCCTCCATTAAATTGAACAACAATGTCGCATTTTTCAGCTGAACTCCCAATATCACCAACAATCAAAACTACAATTTCAGTAGCAGTAGGGAGGTTATAATGTCATCCGTTAGAATTTCTATTACCTATCAGCTTAAGGTGGACATGTGTGTCTTCTGTATCTTGAATCCTATCCCTAGTCATTATGTATATTTTCACATAAGGGTTGTTTTCATCTAGCATCTTCTTTAAATTCTCAATGATTTCATCATCCTAATCTGCATTTCCACGGGAGCTGAAAAAATAGCTTTTAAGTACACATGTATGTAACGATGATAAATTGCATTTTGTATAAAATTTTGTTAAGAATTACACAATTTTTTTTTAAACTTATTTACCTTAGAGCAAGCTTTCGATTGGTAACCTCGTTTTGTGTGTCAACTATATATAGTTGTTGAAATTTTGCAGAATTTCAATCATCTGGCAGTAGAGTTCCAATGCGATGATAGTTTTGTCCTCCTAATTTAAAGGAGTATGGTCCTCGACCTTGGTTCACACTTTTATCAATTTTTCCGCCCATCAACGTGAATGCAAACAAAATGTTGTAAGCACGTAAATTTTCAACAAAATGTAAGCTAGTTTCACTATTGCGACTCAAAAGTTGCTTTAGATAAGAAGGAGGCTCTTTTAGAAGATGTAGTTGTTAAGTGCTAAAAGTTATATTATTTTTATTCCTCTTTACGTATAATTTTATTATGTATATTAAATAATATTTAATATTTAGTGAATATTTAATTTATGAATTAATATCTACACTTATGTAGTTTTTATTAATAAATTGTAGGATTTTTGATCAAAAATAATGTTGGACGAAATGAGAAAATTGGAGCCGAACGTGGAAAAATTGTTATTCGCGAAATATTTGACGTACCAGTTTTGAAATGGCCATATCTCACTCATACGGACTCCAAATCAGGCGTTTTTTGAGGCTACGGATATCTACTCGAAACATTATACAACTTTTATGTTAAGTGAAAAAGCTAATTCCGGCTGTACCAATGGAAAAACAGAAATATGTTGGCAGCATTAATTAAAAGTAACAGCTGGAAACAAATATAATATTTGTTGAAGAAGATAATTTCGGATAGAACTCTCTTGTTGAGATGGTTGACGTGTGACTACATTTGCAAGGGATCATATGTTCAAACCTTGGCCACTACATTTTTGCATCTATCAATACTATTCATTACAACAAACATTTCTGAACTTAACTGTATGGTGGGATATATCAACATCAAAATCACCTAGCCCAGCTGGTTGAAGGCTGGTTGAAGAGTGAGCAAATAGTGCAGCTTGCAGGGAATTGAATCTTATTGGCAACAAGTTGTAATTTTTTGTCTTATACTCATTTTACCTCTATAAATATAGACGTTGGCTTCCCATAAATGGGTAACAAATATTCTACTACTAAGTAGAGAGAAAGGAGAGATAGAAAAATATATTTTTAAGTTTCCTCTTTTGTATTACTAAATTATTTACTTAATGAATTTTTCTTATTCTCCATATTTTTTCATGTTTAATTTAGAGTAATTTTATTTTGTAGTAACATGTATTAATGTCTTGGCATATTACTTTTATGAGATTTGAAATGGTTCTGTAACTTATATAACTTTGTTATTGAGTATTTATGTAAACTAGTTTTTATCTCTAAATTTATATAAGATTAATTTTGTTGGGTACACTTAATTATTCTTGTATAAGTTAATGTTTTAAAATTAATTAAACTTTGTTTAGTTAGTTTTATTAAAGAAACAACTAGTATTAATAACTGCATCTAGTTTTGTTATTAGAGTTTACATAATATTAAATTTTGTTGGGTTATAGAGTATCTTCGTAATTAAGTTTAATGGTTGGTGAAGTCTTCTTAAAATTAAAGCAGTCAATTCATTAAAACGGATTAATGAACACTAGGGCTTTACTATCTTGGGTACAAATAGTAAGCTAATATAAAAGGGT
>CM033462.1:12537864-12652864 GCA_019425755.1 Amaranthus cruentus | reverse complement strand
TCTATAAGTTAAAACATAGTCAAGTGAGATCTTGTTTAATTCGTCTCGACGTAAAGATTATTAATATCAAATTATTATAATTTTATATTTTATATTAAGGATTGAATTAGTGAATTGGACTGCGTAAAAAAGCCAAATGTTTCAAGTACTTTTTAACGGAGGTAGTACAAAAAGTAACTATTTTGGAATTGAAAATTTAAACAATTGAAATAATACTTATTTTCTTGATTCCACCGTCCATTTAAAGACAAATGTGGTGTGAGTTTAAAATTCCAATAAAGCACACCGTCCATTTCAGCCATTCAAAATCACATTCCCCACTCCTCATTCATTGAGTTGTGGTGTGATCTGGACTGTTGATTATACCCACCTTGATCCCTACCATTGATTTTAATCTTTAGATTTTACCC
Source organism: Amaranthus cruentus (assembly GCA_019425755.1). Classification (NCBI taxonomy): domain Eukaryota; kingdom Viridiplantae; phylum Streptophyta; class Magnoliopsida; order Caryophyllales; family Amaranthaceae; genus Amaranthus; species Amaranthus cruentus. Next base: position 12,652,454 of record CM033462.1, on the reverse strand, counting down.
ATTATATAAACCCCACACTCCATTGTAACCCTAAACATTCTAACCCTAAATACCTCTTTATTTTCCGCCAACTAAACTGTTATTCTCTCATTCTTACAGTAACACCCCGCAAATTTTAATGTTATTTATTTATAATTTAAATTGTGATTAAAAATAATTTTCTTTATAGATTATTATTAAACATCGGAAATTTAATATTTGGAACCCATAAATATTTATTAACTAAACGTTGAACACGTCTAATTATACGGGAGGTTATTACTTAAATAAAGTTGAGTAAATTAATAATAATCGTAACAATTTTGTTTTTAAACTCGACTCAAACGAAGTCACTATTAATATTTCGGGTTAAAATTAACGGGCTTCGTGAGTAGAATAGCCCAAAGTATTGTGGGCTAGGATTTTATTCTTGAAAAAAATAAGATCCACAAGAAAGGGAGCCGTCACTCCCTTATCTTTCTTCCAATTTCATTTTTTTTTCCCTTCTTCCTTTCCTTCTCATCCTTTACTCCTTTCCCCACCAACTAACTGGCGGCACCACCCAGCCACGACAGCAGCTGGCGGCACCACCCAGCCACGACAGCAGCCGACAGCCGGCAGCCGGCAGTCCGTGCACCCACCAGCAACAGCACACCCTCCTCCTCCCTCCTGGTAGCTGTTTCGGGCCCAAACAGCAGCTATAGCTGCGTTTTTTTCGTGCCTCCAACAACAACTAAGGCTGCCTCCATCATCTTCTTCTCCCTCTTCTCTTATTTCCTCATTGTAAGCCATGTTCTTTTCTCTTTGTGAGCAATCTCTTACCCATTTTAAGTTTGTATATTGTGATATTTAATCTCTTATTATTTAGATAGTTTAATTTGTTAAATTTGAACATGATATCTTGATTTTTGTTATGAGTTTGATTATTATGGAGAATTGAAAATAGATATTTAAGATCTATATTATAATTGAATGTAAAGGTAGTGTTTTGGTGTTAATTTCATTGAATCTTATTATGGGTAATAGTTAAATGTGGTGTTTTTGAACATGATTTGATTAAGATTTGATTTAGGATGAAATTGTTGATAGTATGTGCTTTTATTTTACATTAGTGGTGTGATGATTGAATTGGATAATCTTATAAATTGTCTTAAGACTTAGTTTGGTTGATTAGGATGTGTTGGTGATAGTTGTTGATGGGTATAATTGTTAGCCCACATAAGTAGTGGCTATTTTTGTTTATGTACCATTAATTAAAATAATGTAAGTGTAATTTTGATATCTAGTGTTGTGAATTAAATGATAATAATAATTACTAAGAAAGATTAAGGTCGCGATTGTCATTAATGAAAGTATTGTCGTGGTTATAGTCGTTTGATGAGGTGATTAGTTTTGAGCTTGGTTGTTATATTGATATGTTCAATGGTGATGCTAAATTATACGACTTTGACCCAAGTTATACGAATCGTTATTAATTCGTCAAGCTACAAATTTAATTTATTCGTAATCGTTTTACTCCAAAAACCTTGGAAAAATAATAAATCACTACTACCATGAGTGATATGATTGTTATTGAGTGTAACATCATACATTATGTGTTCTTAAACTTTCCCATTAGTAGCTTAATTAGAGCGCACAAGCATAGGGTTGCGTCCTTTCACTTGAACATATCTTGGTGTAGAATCGATTGGATTCTAATGTTATGGTTTGATTGAAATTCATAGAGTAGTTCATATGTGAACATGGGTGAATTTATTGAATGAGTGCGTTTAGAATGAGTATTAGCTTGAATCGGAACTTGTTTGGCTAATGGTGTATTTTGTATGAGTCGGTGCTTCTTAAATGATGTGAAGTAGGCTTATTAGTCTTACTTTAAACGTGTATAGGTGTCCGGTTCATAAGAGGGGCGTAAGAACCTCCGTCGAAGTGATATTTTTCGCGGCTTGTTATCTTGCAGTTGCAGGTAAGTACACGCAGTAGTTAATTCTTGCACGCATCTTGAATATGTTTTCTCTGCGTAACAATATTATATGAGCTATGTTGAATACGATTTGCTTAATTTTTTTTATTAAGTTAGTGCTACAAGTGGGAATCAGTTGTTGAGATGGTAGAGAATGGGTTTTGATATCGCAAGAGTAAGATGTTGGATTTTATGAAGTTGGAATGGGAATGAGACCCTTATTGATGAGATATTAAGTTGGATAATTACTGTGAGTCCACTGGATTGGTACCCCAGCTGGATTAGTTCCCGGAGGCATGGACCATCTATATATGGTCGATGTACGGGGGTATGATAATACTTTGCCATTGGGCGCCGGCATGGCCGTCACCGTCCTTGGCTCTCAGTGTTGCCATGTGGGTCTTGCAAACCCCAATATGGTGGCCTCTAGTCACATAGGAGGATATATGAAATCAGTGAAGAAATTGAAAATTGTGAAGGCATCGAGAAGTACATAGAAGTGAGAAATAATTGAAGTAGGTACTTATGCATTGGAGTGTCTTTTCTCCCCTGTTTCGTTAAATTGATTGTTGGGTCGTTAGTTACTGACGTGTACTGTTTGTTTTCTTGTTGATGGCTTGTCTTTGATGGCCCTGCTATGACACGTTGGTCTATGACTTTACGTTGAGCAGCAGGGGTATCATAGATAGACATTACAGGTGATGGAGCTTCTATACATTGCATACGGGGGGAATGAGTGAGAACCTTGAAGGGTGCAACGCTATATATTTGTTTTCGACGCTACATGTAGTTTCTTTGCATTTATAATTGTTTATGTTTTTGGCTTGAGGCACATGTCCTCCTTGTTGTATAAGTTATCTCCGCTGCGTAGTAACTTGCATGATTTTAAAGTACTAAGTCTTTCTAAAACGCAAGCGTCGACACGGAACCACGATCCATGCTTAGCATGTCGACAGAGGTTTTGGCGATGATCTTTCCGTCGTGATTTTGTTACAAGGCTATCAATGCCTCTTTTTCATGATTGTTTATTGTTTGTTTAATTCTTTTAGTGCGTTAAAATTCAAGGCAGATGCTGCCGAAATTTCCGTAGAATTTTGTTTGAAAGTTTTTCTATAACCTCTTTAATCAAACTTAAACCTTATCCTTTTTATTTTATTTTATTTTAAATGTAACACCCGAATTTCCTCCGTTCTCTTTCGGTTTTGGTTCCGTTCAAAGGGTCGGAAATTCAGGGGTGTTACACTTACTCTCTCTCACCTCCATTCTAGATAATTCTTAAGGACGAAAATTAAATTATGTTCATGAAACCATTGTTGTATTACTTGTATATAATTTTCGCCAATTCCTTGATGAAGAAAAATCATGAATCCGACAACTTGGCTTATATAGAAATTACTGGTATGGTTGTTCATGAAACCATTGTTGTTGTTGCTGCTGTTGCAAGGATGATGGTTATTGGTATAGTTGTTTATGTTATGTGATTTAATGGTTGATTTATTTGCATGTTTGTTTTCATTTCTTAATCATCGATTTATTTTATAAACATTTATATACTTCAGGGAGATCGGGGTTAACAAATAACCTTGATGCAAACATTGTATTGCTTAGTGTTATATTTCCTTGCAATTCTTTGCCTTAGCGAATTGTAAAACAATGATAATTGCATCATTTGTTTTGTGATTAGAGATGAAGTTATACATTTGTTCAACATACCCCTCCCAAAGTTTGGATGTCATATGATTGTCCCTGTAAAAATATTAATATTTAGACAAACTAACTAAATTAATTTAATACAAAAATGTTAAAACTTACTCTTCATCACACAAGTCAAGAGTTAGTGTTTTTTTGTGAGATTGCATATTCACATCGCTGAATCCAACTACTTGGCCAATCACATCTGTTATTTTATAAAAATATTATTCGAATGAGAAGTTTTCACAATTTTGTTTCTTTGATTATTTTAATTAAATCTGAAACTTTTTACTTACCACAAAGAAGTGTTGAATCATAAGATGGTGATTTCAACTTGTCAAAACCAACAAAGTTTAAGCATGAAGTAAGAAAATTATTATCTTTAATAATTGTGACCGCTGTTGTTGCGCGGAAAAAATTTTTGTAATTGTGATTGCTAACTTTGTAATCAGCATCATTTTTGTAAACCGAAAATCGCTGTATGAAGTACAGCTCCCCCTCTTTTACCTTTGGAGTATGTTTGTCATAATTATATTTTATTGTTGCCTTGATAGTTGTAGTCTGGAAGAAGTATAACAATTGATTTTAGATTATTTAAAATCATAATACCAATCCATAAGATAGATTTTAAAGGTTCATATTGTAATTCAAACAAAAAAAAAAAATAAAAAACTTACCTCTTCGTCCATTAATATCATATGTAGAACTCTTTTTTTGATATCTGATTCATTTTCTTTCCACAAGTAAACTACTCGAACTTTGATCTTCCAAAAACCAGTATCTTCGTCAATTTCCTTTAGAAGATGAAACTTACTGTGTGCCATGGCCTATATGCCGCAATGGAGATTTCTAGAAATGGTGATGGGATGAAAATGCATGTTCAATAACTTGTGTCATATATATAGTAATCAGCATAATAATTATTAGTAATATAATCTTAATAAAATTGTATAAATTGATTCAAATTGATTTGTGAAATAAATTACTGCAGGTTGAGAAGTTAAATTGTATATTTGTTTAAATTGTTTACCGAATTTAATTTGTTTCCATTTTAGATTAATTATTTTTGCATACATTTCAGAAATCTTTACCTTTCATAGGTGGAATTTCAGAATTTTAATTTAATTTAAAGGTTCATAATGTAGAATATAATGGCAGAATTTAAATTTCGTAATTAATATGTTTCCATTCATAGTTGATTTTCAGAATTTAAATTGTTTCCGTTTGAAAGTGTTTCCACCAATTTAATATGTTTCCATTTCAAATCAATTAACTTTTGATAGGTGATATAATGAAAAACTAAATACGAAAAGTTTATTTCTGAAATATCTTTGAAATCATAATAGGCTCCTTTAATTTTGGCTAATTAAATTTAAATTGTTTCCATTTTCATTAACTTTGGATACAGAATTAACTTTGGGGACAGAAATAACTTTGGATACATAATTAACTTTGGAGACATCATTGAAATTTTGACTGATTAAATTAATGTAGAATATAATTAAGATATTGACCATTAATGTAGAATATAATTGAGATATTGACTGGTTAAATTAATGTAGAATATAATTGAGATATTGACCATTAATGTAGAATATAATTGAGATATTGACCAAAACAAATATACATTCCAGAGGTATTAGGCGGGAAGTAACTTGCTGTGGTAGTGCCACGTGGAAGATTTCAATGCAGCTTTAGAAGTTAGTATGATGATTGACCAAAACAAATATACATTCCAGAGGTATTAGGCGGGAAGTATCTTGCTGTGGTAGTGCCACGTGAAAGATTCCAATGCTGCTTAGAAGTTAGTATGATATGATAGGAGGGAGTAAAAGTTAGTATGATATGATAGGAGGGAGTAATAATTATGGTTCCCACATATCTTCCAATAACTTCATTTTAACATTTTTATATTCCTTATGGTCCCCACATATTTCCCACTAACTTAATAAAAATATTTTTTAATTAGTTGTAGTCCCCATATTTTTTCCACAAACTTTCTTTAAATACTTTTTAAATATTTATTGTCCCCACTTTTCCTCCATTAAATTTATTATTCAATAAAATAATATCTCCACTATCAAAAAGATTCCACTTTTCTTAATTCCCGTGAATATTCCCAATGGGAACATCAATAGGGAACAGAGGGAGTATTATTCGATTTGGTCTAGTTCAATTTGCGATTTTAATCGGAACAAGTTACACCCCTCATCAACTATGATGGATGGATTCTAAAGGCCCAAAGGATGCAATTATTTTAGTTTTTTCATGCCTCAATGCTAATGCTTAGTGTAGTAAAATCTATAAAGTTTGCATGAGTGGATCCATTGGTTGTAAATGTTTATCTTTGCATTCATGTTGACAGTGGGTTTCTTTGCGTCTAGTTTCTCAGCTTCTTTGATGCTAGCTACTGATGTAGGTATGCTAAGAGCATTCAATGTGTTATAAAAGCTTAACTTAATTATAAGAACATATGGCTTAGCTTAAACAAACACAACTGAAAATAAAGCAACATATAAGGACATTTTTAGAACGTTATGATGAAAACAAAACAATTTGGTAAGAGCATTCTTTAATTTAACGGTTGATTTTTATTTTTATTTGGATGGTAACACTCCAACTCTTACACATTCAATTACACACTATAGATCACTTAAATAAGTTAACCTTTTTTATACTCGTAAAATTCTTTTCATTCAATCTTATAAACTATAAATATTATATTGCTAAAAAAAAAACTATTATATAGTACATTATAGAATATTATAAAGTACCACTTGAGCCATTATCTTTTTGTTTTTTGCTTGATTTATAATACATTACCGTAGATTTATAGTAGTCAATAATCTAATTTTAAACGATAAAAAATAGTACATTATACAAATATTGTACTATTGTAACATGCATATTTCAATGAAAAATCAAAATAATATAATTATGAATTAGCAGAGTAAATCCATTTGAGTTTTCTTATTAGACTCCTTTTTATTTAATAACGATCTAACTCTTATCGACCTATTGCATTGCATAAGTGTATTATGTATACTTCCTCCGTTTCATTATACTTGTTACATTTTACTTTTTACCGCAATCCAATGTATGACTTTGATCATTTATATCTTAAGCTATGTTTAACAAAAATTATAAGAAAAAGATATTAAGAAAATATTCGATTAGACAATTCAAATAAGATCTCACTTCTGGCTTGACTATATTTTTTCTAACACATTCGCCTCTATATTTTAAATAAGTTTGAAAGATAATCATAATCATAAATCATAAAATTTAATAATTTTGTTGTAAATGACAAATGTCAGTCTCATAACCATTTGTCAAATGAATCAAAATTAACAGATATTAAATTTTGATAAGGACCCTTATTTTATATCACATTTAAAAATAGTAGTTTATTTTGAAAAATTTATTACAGAATCAAATAAACTATACTAAAACAATAACATTTTTAGCCACATGGCAGCTCTACAACTGTATTGGCGCCTAAAACATGTTTCCTAAAACATCTTATTGATGGAATTATTATAGCTAAAGCAACACTATAATTATAGCAAGTTAATAAATGGTTTCTAACTAATTTCTTTTTATACTTACTAGGTCTTTAAATTATTGAAAATTTTATACTTCCTAATATCCTTACAATTTGTTTTATTTGAGATTTTATGCTTGATTAAAATTTTAATATCTCTAATTTTACATAATAAAAACTTAAAAAACATGTTTGCTAATGAAAATTTACATTGAGAGGATTTAAATAAGATTAAACTTGATTATATTTTAACTTATAAGTTAAAAATGAAATAATCAATCACCAATAAAATATACTAATGAACAAACGACTTGAGACACGTGTAACACTGTCATACATTCTACTAAAACAATAAGAGAATGTGACACATGTCACTTTTATACATCATGTTTTCTCTCCAAAATTTTAAGTAATTAAATACGGAAACATTAAGTTTTAATTAAACTTTATTTCTTAATCATACATTAATAGTAAGAAAAAGTCAATTCTAAAATCTTTAATGTTTTAAATACACTTTTTTTAAGAAAATTTTTTTTGGTAACTTTGATTTTAGTAAATTAAATGAGTAAAGTATTAAATATACCTTATGTATTATACAAAAATAATTCAATTATAAAATAGTTGTTAACAATAAATCTATAAAGAATAAAGAATATTAGTGAATTATAGAATGGTAATGTTTTTTCAATATCTATAAAATCTGATCAAATTAAGCTTTATTATTAAAAAATAAATTTATATTAATTTATCAAAGACATTAAAGCATATTTATTCATAAAAATATATTTATAAAAAAAACAAATAGAAGATCTCACTTGACTAAGTTTTAGCTAAGAGGTCGACGAGTGACTTGTTGTTCATCAAACAACTAATCGACAGTCTTTTCTTCTCAAAATCTTTAAAATGAGACCAACTTTGTAATTATTTTGACTCATTTTAAAAAAATTTAAAAAATCTTTCAATTATTCAAATAAAAAATAATTAAGCTTTATTAACATAAATCATTTTGAATTTATTTTAAAATGTGAATTGTAATCATTTAATTATTGAAACAAACTTAAGTTATTCATAATACATTTTGTTTTTCCATTTATTATTTTCATAATTTATAGAAAAGAAATTTTAAGTATCCGTTATACACACACTCCCCTCACACACATGCACATATATCTATCCTCATTCCTCACATACACATATATATAAATATATTCTTTAAATTACTTATAAATAACCTTTTTTATAATTTTTAAAATAAATAATCTTTAAAATAAAATATTGCACAAGTATAAAATTAAATTAAAACCTTTATTTCAATCTCCGTGCTTGGCACGGGAATCTATCTAGTTAACTCATTAAAACATGTATTATATGTTAATTGATTATTATACTTATATGTGATGATCTATTAAAATAATTTATTTCCTTATATAAACCAAAAAAATGTTATACATGTAAATTTTTAGTTTGCACTTATATAATAAATCATCATCATACTCCTATAATGAATCATAATCATCATAACATATATTAAAAAGAATGTAAAATGCCAAGTGTCTTGATTCTAAGACACTTGCCATGTGGATTTTTTTAATTGGATTTCAATTATTGTGATTGGCTAACTTGGCAAATAGAGTTGATGAACATGTCTTTTTTAGACTCTCAAGAATTAATTAAATTGAATAGCTTTTCATTTTTAAAAATAGAATAACTTAAATTGAGCTATATTAGATAAATATTGATTGACAAAAAGAAAGATAAAAAATTGAATTGTATTGCCTTACTAATAAAAATGCTGAAAAATTATAAATGTCAACCTTAGGGAGCCTTCAACGATAGAATTATCTTAAGCATACACTATATTAATTTTGTTGTATAGTAAAGAAAACTAGATTGAATAAGAGAGTGCCATGTGTAATATTTTTATTGGCCAGCATTATTAGAATATTTATGGCAGGAAAATTAATTGCATGATTTTTAATTCAATCTATTTTGACCATTTACGGAAATAAAATGTTGCATTCATATTAATGACATTAATAATTGCAGAAATTTCAATTCAGTCAAGTTTATTCTTTACAAAAATAAAAATTTGGATTTATATTAATGACTTAAATATTAATTGCAAGAATATTAATTGCAGGATATTCAATTCAGTCAATTTTATTCTTTTACAAAAATAAAACTTTGGATTCATAATAATGGCAGGAGTAATAATTGCAGGAATTTCAATTCAGACAATTTTATTCTTTTACGAATATAAAAATTATGATTTATATTATTAGCAGGAATATTAATTACAAGAATTTCAATTCAGTCAATTTTATAAGTTGACAAAAATAGAAATTGTCTTTCAATACAATGGCATGAACTACAATATAAATACACCATTTGATCAACTTAATTATTTGCTCATGTCATTTTTCTTTTCTCAAACTTTAGTGTTGGTGATTATAAACATGAGCTTAAATTACATTCATGAAATACAGAGTGATAGGGGGACATGGAAAATTAATGCAAAAGTCATACATATGTGGGAGTATAAAGAGAGAAGTGTTTCATTAAAAATCCGTGCATTGCACGGGTTTCTATCATAGTAAACTAACTAATTTGGCTATTTTTTCAACTAAATCTTCCCTCCAATCTATCATAGTTGAACACTTTTTAAATTTTATTTATCTCAATTATCAATAATTACTATGAGTTTAAGTTTTAATATTGTTGTATAATGTATTATTTACTCACTTTGATAATTTTTTGAAATTGAATTAACTTTATAAAATAATATCATTAATCATATCAGTAAATATTTATAGCTCCATGTTTTACACGAGAATCTATCTAGTTCTATATACTAAAACAAGACCACCTAATGACACGTGTCAGCCTCTGGTAAAAAACTTTCCCTCTCAAATTAGCTTCTCACATACAGTTTCTTATAACTTTATTGTAGCTTTCAGAACAAGATTACTATACATTAATGCATGCTATTGCAATTCTATATGACTATTTATTTTGCCTATTTAAGATTAAGGAGATTTATATCATTATACCGATTGGAATAATATATGTGATTTTACTAAGATTGAAAACAAATATTCTTCCCTTTATATGTGTTAGAATATTATATGTGATTTTAGTAAGATTGAAAATAAATTTTCTATTTAAGATTTATCTTCTATACATTAATACAAATTACTGTGATATTTTTCTATCTCTATATTAAGCATGTATCTTTATTTATACTGTATATTATTAGTTATCATACAGATAATCTTTATTTTAATTTTGTATAAGTTGTTTGAATAAAAAAATCCATTTATCCATGCATTTTTATTTGGTATCTACTCCATTACATACCTTGGAGTATTTCTGTTCTATTTAATTTTTTATTAGATAACTTTTTGTATATTGTGTTTAACACGAGTAATGAACTAATTTTACATATATACATTTAATATATACTCCCTCCGTTCCTTAAAGAACTTCCCACTTTCCATTTTGGGGCGTTTCAATTGTTGTTCCCATAAAGAATCTTTTCATTTATATCACAAAATTCGACCAAAATAACCTCACTCATCCTCATTTTAATATTTTAATAATGATTATGGGCCCACATATCTTCCACTAACTCCATTTTAACATTTTTATATTCCTTATGGTCTCCACATGTTTCCCACTAACTTAATAAAAACATTTTTTAATTAGTTTTGGTCCCCATATTTTTCCACTAACTTTTTCTTTAAATACTTTTTTAATATTTATGGTCCCCGCTTTTCCTCCATCAAACTCATTATTCAATAAAATAATATCTCCACTATCTAAAAGATTTCACTTTTCTTAATTCCCGTGAACATTCCTTATGGGAATATCAATAGGGAACGGAGGGAGTAGTAATTATTAAATAGCTTGTGCTTAGCACGAGTAATCAACAATTATGTTCTAATAACGTGTAAATATTGTTATTTGTTTTTCAATTTCCTTTGTTGTGATTTTTAAAAAATTATTATTCATAGTTTTCTTTCTTAACTTTTATTTAATATGTTTGTAACGACTATATTTTTTATACATAATAATTTCTAAATGTCTCGTGCTTTAGCATGGGTGATCATCTAGTATCTTTTATTAGACTCAATTTTAGGAAAATTTGTGCTGAATAATCTCACCTTTTGTCCGTTCTTTGTGAATAATCTCACCTTTTAATTATACTAATAATAATCCCACCTTTTATTACTAATTGTTCCCAACAGTCCTTCGTCATGGATGACCGTCTATAGCAGGTCTAAACTTGCCATTAGGCCTTTTTTTGTTCTTCCTCATTTATACCTTTTTCCTCTTAAATACCTTCCTCTATTAATGATTTGTTCTTGTACGTTCATGGATATTCTTTTTTGTATTGTAATGTATGTCTCAAGTCTTTTGAAGATTGCAAAATGTAATTCGTTTGGACAGTGTATTCTCAATGTCATTGCAAAAAGTTTTAATTCAAATAGAAGTATTTATTTTGCATCATTGTTTTGTTGCTAACTAAAGATTAACAACAAATTAAAAGAAAAAAATTAACACCAAATTACCGTAAGTTAGGTAATAATAATGCAAAAGATACATTGAAATTGAACAGCTACTTACCATTGTACTTGAATTTAGTTCTTCGTTGAATCTTGTCGTTCAATCCAACGAGTGGACGATTGATTTGAGTAAACCCCAATTGAATAAGAGTGTAATGTTTGCACCAAGTGGAGGAGTAGAATGCACTTGAAACTTCAAAGGAAAATCCCTTTTAATCAAGAACCAGCTATGTTGTGTTCTTGATCAGAATTTCTCCAGTTTTGTGGTTACTATTGGGATGAGTTATCCCACATCGACAAAAGAAAGATGGTGTGCACACTTTATAAGCTATTGGAGACCTTCTTCCCTTTGCCATATGGTTTTGGGATGTTATATATCTCATTGGCTTATGAGTGTGTGCACCTCGTGTCTCCTCGTCAATGTGCTAGCATTGACAATAAGTCCAGCCTAATTTAACATGGTATCAAAGCCAGTGTGACAAGAGGTCACAGGTTCGAATCTCAACCATACCTCATTTAAAGTGGAGGGGGCGTGTTAGAGTATATAACATATCTTGGGACCTCAACCATCAGCTTAAGCTTTTGGTTGAGTTGGTTCCTTGATATGGTATCAGAGCCGAAGGTGGTTCCTGGTATGATGTGGCTCACATGTGAAGGGTAGTGTTGGAAATACTTCACATGTGAGACAAGATCCCACATCGACAAAATAGTGGGTGGTTGAGTTGCATATATAATTTGTGAGCTACTCTTCCTACAACCATATGGTTTTGGGAAACAATGAAACTCACCAAGTGTATGTGCAAGTCAACGCTCTTGACCCGTGGGTTTGTGGGTCCGAGCCCACGGGTTTCCCGTGTCCACACGAGTGGGCCACAATGAGATTATGTGACGAATTGTCACAGCCTAATAATGATTTAAGGTAAAAGACAGTTTTGGGGTTTCAAATATGGGGTTAATTTCTGTGTTTTACCTTAAATCATGGTATCAGAGCCGATGGTTTGATCAAAAATTAAAAAAAATAGTAGGTCCGAAAAGAATGACGTTCTACCCTAATTGTTTACTCCCACATGCGAACTTGACGGGGGTTCGCATGTGAGGGGAGATGTTGGGATGAGTTATCCCACATCGACAAAAGAATGATGGTGTGCACACTTTATAAGCTATTGGAGACCTTCTTCCCATTACCATAAGGTTTTGGGATGTTATATATCTCATTGGCTTATGAAGTGTGTGCACCTCGTGTCTCCCCGTCAATGTGCTGGCATTGACAATAAGTCCAGCCTAATTTAACAGTTACTCAGATAGTTCTTGAGGACTATCTAACCATGGAAAGGAACATTGCTCACTTTCTGGATCACAAGGCCCCTTCCCTCACTCTCCTCTTAAGTCCAACTCCTGATCGTTGAAGGCTAGTGATTCTTCTTAATTTTCTGATAAATCTCAGAATAAAGCAAGACAAGTTTAAAGTATTTGAATACTCCAATCTGAATTGTTGTTTATTATTTGAAAAATTGAAGAATGTTCACAATGTTGATCTCAGGTTCTATTTATAGGTTTACCTCTTATAATGAGACAAACTAACGGCTATAAAATATACATACGCCTACCTACACTAAAGCAACAAAGTTCAAAAACAGAAGGCTCATATACAGGTCTGATCCAGCTGGCCTGTTCTGAGCTCTGGCCCTTGATGGACTTTGCTGGTTAGGATTTGGGCTGATTGATACTAGGATCCTTAGAGTTTTCTTCCCAGCCAACCCATGAATGTCCATACTATTGAATTCACCCAAGTCAGGAGTCATGTCCAAATTGCTAGCTTCGATTCTGTGTTGATCAAGGTCATCAGTTGCCTTGTTATTTTGAAGTTGATTGTTTTGTTAATTGACTTGTTCTAGCTGGGTTATTGAGAATGTTGTTCCTGAGGTAGCATCTAGCTGTGTTGGTCCTAAGCCTTCATTATTAATTGGTTCACTGTTAGGGATGAAATCAAATTTATTGGATATTAAGCTAGTTTTGAACTGCTGTAGCCGGTCACCCATGCATTGGGACTATTGTGAACGATAAGTAATAAAAGGTGGGATTATTGTTGTATAATCAAAAGCTGGGATTATTGACAAAGAATGGGCAAAAGTTGGGATTATTCAACATAATGTTTCCTCAATTTTATTCATGTAATAAATGTCAAAACATAATTTTTGACTCATAAAAAACGTGATTCATGTGATTTAAGAATTTTTTAAATTAAGTTAATTATAATGATGTTATAACACTACTATAATGTTAACTTATTTTAAAAATTATTGCAAAATATACCTAATTAATAGTTGTTGGATAAATGGTCATTTAAAGCCTTCTCCAACAACTTTTTTTTCATCCATGATGTGTATTAATCTTAGTAAAATACATTTATATCCTTTGACCATGTTTTATGAAGGGTGAAAAAGAGTTGGTAGAAAATCCCTATAAATAGATTATGTTTCATTCATTTGCAAACATACAATTCTCAATTTTTCATTTCCTTTTCTATTCACTTGTGCAAAAATGCTATTTGTTCTACACCTCAGGTAGTAAGTGTACATTATGCTTTTAGTGGGTGTGTTAACCTTGGGAAAGTCCCCTATATTTACACTTGAGATAGTCGGGATATAACATCCTTAATGCCACAACAAGTTCGTGTCACACGATATATTTTCTTATCAAACGCATGCTAAACACAACTCTAAACACATTTTTCATATACAAATATTATGCGTATCATTTTTATTAATATGGGTTAATGATTGTAGTCATAAGAACATTTTGAGAAGACCTTGAATAAACCTATATTTTCGACAATTTAAGACATTTTGATAGTGAGAATGTGTAGAGAAAGAGGTTATAAAGATATCATTACGAATGTCAAAGGTGTTTTGCTTAAGACTTTCGTCTCCACTAAAGTCTTCTAATTACTATTAAAGAAGTAGCAATATCAAGGCCAAATGATCAATTTTTGTAAAAATAAACAAATTTATGTCGTTGATGGAATTTATATTTATGTGGGCATCTTTTAATTATTTGGATGATATGTAAACATTGGAGATTGGCTTTATTGGAGATCGACTCTTAATTTTATTCATATGATTTTTAGTGTTGGCAAAAGAGGTAAGTCCTAAACTTATATATTTTTTAGGGCAATTATCATTGGTGCCCCTGAGGTATGCGTTATTATCAATGGTGTATAAACTTTTTTTTTCCAATGGCACCCCTGACGTTTAGGGGTAATGACAACCGTGACACTTTTGTACTTTTTTCCATTAACTAGACGTTAAGTTTGAAATAAAACCAAACCATGGTTTGTGTCTGATTAACTAACTTGATTTGGCTCTTCATATTCCCTCCTCGATCATTCTCTGTCTTCTTCATCATCATCATCTCCTTGCTTGATCACACCATTGTTGACGATTTTTCCTCCTCTTTGTTGCTCGATTCACGCTGGTAAGTTCTCGAATCTTCTTTATTTTCTTTCTGTACATGCAAGATGTTGGCTTGTGTTGTTTTTTGCCCTAAATGCCGACTATAATGGTGCAATGTTTTCCATTTTTTCGTCTTAAAATGTGGTAGCATTAGGGTTTTGTTGTTGAATTATGGTGTTTAAAGTTTTTCTGAATTGTTCTCTATAAGAATGAACCCTAAAAATTAGGGCTTTTTTGAATTTTGATTTTTTGGTGCAATGTATGATTGTTGATGGTTTTTTTTTTTGTTTTTTTTGTTGATAGATTTTAAATGGATGATTGTGTGTTGTTGAAGTTTGTGTATAAGGGTAATGAGACAGAAATCTTTATTGAGGATGTAGACTTAGTCAATTTGTTAGACATGATCATAGATTATTGGAATAAAGCTGAGTCTTTGGGACATTTGATGCCTGAGCATCCCAGTTTCAGTTATCTGTACAAAAAGAAACACGTTCAGATTGTTGATGACAAAACATTGTTGGAGATGTTTAGCAGAAATAGGGGAGTTGAAACTATTTGCATCCATGTTGGGGACTCTAAACCTAGTGTGTTGTTAGATAATGCTAGGTGACTTAGGGAAACCCTAAAGCAAAATGCACAGAAGAAAGAGATGGAGCCCAAACCAAACCCTGTTGAATTTGATAATGGTGATGATGATGATGTTGTCATGATAATTCCAACCCCTAGTGTACCCCATGATGATGTATACCCCACTCCTGTAGAGGATATAGAACATGTAAAACATGTTGAGGAACCAGTTGAACATGTTGAGGATATGGTTGTTGATGATGTTGTTGAACCTGTAGAACCTGTGATTAAGGACATGGTAGTTGATGATGTTGTTGAACCTGTAGAACCTGTGATTGAGGACATGGTAGTTGATGATGTTGTTGAACCTGTAGTGGAGCCCATTCCAACCCCATTACAAATTATAAAGCCCAAGGCCTGGAAAAAACCAAAGGGGTACTTCAGGCCCAAACTCCTTGTCCTTAAACCAAGGAAGAAACCTGTTGAAAGTGTAGTGGAGCCCCCACCTTCTCCTGGTGACATAAATGATGTTATACTTAAAAATGTGGAGTTCCTGAATGAGATAAACAAGGAGGATAATGAGGAGGGTAAGGAGGAAGCTAATGTGGAGAAAGTCAGACCCAAAAAAATCCCAAAGAAATCACCTAATAAAACACCCAGAAAATTACCCAGAAAACCACCAATGAAACCTATCTAGACTAAGGATACCCCAACCAAAACTCCAAAGGTTACTGTAACCAAAAGAATTCCAAAGAGTACAATGAGAAGAAAGGGAATTAAGCAAGTGGTTACTAGAAGGTCTCCAAGGCTAGTTGAACTGAGTAAGGAAAAGGAGGGTGATGCATCTACGTCAGGACCCTAGCTTAGTGAAAGTGAAAGTGATGATGAATCCTTCATTCCATCCATGTCATTGGCTACTAGTGACAGTGAGAGTGTGTCTTTGGTTGAAAGTGATGAAGAGGTTGAGGAAGAAGATGTTGATGTAGTTGGAGATAACTTTGATCCATTTGAGGGTCCAGTTTTGGATGATCAATAGTTTTGACAGTTATTTGAATAGGTTGTATAGGAATGGGCAGTTGTATGAAGACAAGAGATTTGGCAACATTGTGATTAAAGAGTGGCAATTGTTTACAGACAAGCAACATTTGAGGGATGTTATTAGGGATTATTGTATACAATTTGGGTTTTCATTGGTTGTTGATAAGGCTGACAAGACTAGGTAGAAGGTATGCAAATTGCTACAACATTTTGATCTCCATCTAACTGTTTTCAATAATTTGTTTCGCAAATGTAGGGAATTGACAAAGCTATTACTGATTTATGGCCTAAGGTGCAAAGGAGGTATTGTTGCAAGCACCTTAGTGCCAATTGGAAGAAAAAATTCCAAGGTCCTAAGATGTGGCAACTGTTCTGGCTGGCATGTAGGGCTTTCTCAACATTCACATTTGGCCATAAAGGAGCTTGACAAAGAGGATGTTGATGCTAGGAAATGGCTGGCTGACTTGGGTCCACAAGATAGGTGGACAAAACATAAATTTGATGCAGAGCTGAAGTGTGATGTTAACAAAACAAATTTTGTGGAAAGCTTCAACGCAACCTTAGGAACTGACAGGTGTAAGTCTGTGCTTACTTTGTTAGAAGGAATAAGGAGGGTAACAATGGTTAGGTTGGCTACAAGGAAGCAGAAAAGTGCTGATTGGGAGAAGTTGTGTCCAAATATTGTGAAGAGAGTGCAATCTTTGTGTAATGACAGTAGGTCCTGCAGGGCTTTCATGTCTAGTGTAGGAGAGTATGAAGTCATGGAGGGTAAATCAGTTCTTGCAGTGAGTTTGAACAAACACACATGCCTTTGTAATGTGTGGCAACTCACTGGCATACCATGTAAGCATACAATGCGTGCTATTCTTCATGAGGGTCTTGATCCACAGTCATTTGTGCATGAACGATACTCAGTTGACAAGTACAAGCTGGCCTATGGTGAAAGCATAAAGCCCATCCCTGATCAAGATAAATGGCCACCTTCAGATAATGCTACCATTCTACCCCTTGTGATTAAGAGAGGAGTTGGAAGACCTTGCAGGAACAGGAGGAGAGGTGATGATGAGGAGAGGAAGGGAAAAAGTAGCAAGACTGTTAAGTGTGGAAAATGTGGGAAGTTTGGTCACAACAAGTCCACTTGTAAAGGAGGAGCAACATTGAAACAAAGGTTATGAAGAAACATTGATGAAGCCTCAACTTCCAAAGTCAGTGCAAACAAATCAGTGCCAAAGTCCAAGGCATCAAAAAAGGGAAAGGGCAAAGCTAGTTTAAATTTGTTAATGTCATGTAATTGTAACTATTAACTTTTGGAACTAAGTAGGGTAATACTTTTTTGTATGTATTATATATGGTTAAAGAACAATTTAACTAACTTTTGTATGGCATTTGAACTTAATCATTCAAAGCAATGTAATATAGCAACACATTCCAATAGTGATATTTAAGAAGAGTGTTTAGATACAAAAACCATTTCATTAGCTTCAATATTAAAGTTAACAATACATAATACCATAGCCCTAAGTTTACAATACATAATTTAGGGCTTAATAATAGCAACAACCAACAATAACAAGAAAAACATTACAATATATTTCATGAAGTCAACAACCCTAAGTAAGCCATCAACTTTATTAGACAACCCTAAAATATTAGATTTAAGTTCATTGAATTCTTATCTATTCATGACAGTAGGAGCAGGCCTTTGAGCATCTGTAAGTGTAGCTTCATGAAGATTTTCCTTCAAATCATAAGAATAGCCCCATTCAAATACTTGGCACGAAATACATTTGTAGTAGATTCTTCCAAGATTGGTAACTGAACCCGAAACCCTAACATCATAAAACTTAGACGGGTCACAGTCGCATTTCTTCAACCTTACCCAGCTATCACCAGCTTCAACTTTGGGGATTGCCTGTTGTCTTTTGGAGGTACCAGAGTACACCTTGCCGCAAAAAGATGAGTTCATGGATGAAGTAGCCATGGAAGGAGAAGGAAGATGATAGGAAAGAGAGAAGAAGGATAATCAAAAAGTTCACCAGCTTCTCAAATGAAATACACCTGGGTATATAAACATCAATAATGTAACCATGGTTGGGTTACATTTCAAATTTAACCTGTACTTAACGAAAAAAAGTACAAAAGTGTCACGATTGTTATTACTAAGGGTGAAAGTTTGGTTTTTGGTTTGGATTCGATACAAATCCAAATATATAACTATTTGTTATAACTCCTTTTTTTGATGTTAATATATGACTATTTGTTATAACTCCTTTTTTTGACTAAGTTCATATGGGACTGATGTGTCATGGAGTTATGTGAGTTTAAATATAGTTATTTTTTTTGAGTTGAAAGTAACTTTTTTACTAGTAAGATTGACTAGTCAAATTGTACTATTATACGTGTTATTATGCCTCTTAATTTTGTAACACATATGTAAGGATTGAATGCCATATAAAATTAGTCAAAAAGATGATAATGCTAATAATGTTTTAAATTCAATGTGATTTATTTCTTAATCATCATCATCATCATCATCATCATCATCACCATACCCAGTGCATTCCGCTCATAGACAAACTATAGTGAGGGTCTGGGGGGGGGAAGATAGACGACAGCTCATACCCATATAAGAGAGTGCGATCAGAGAGTCCTCCGGTTCTTAAGGGTCTTCAAAGAGATAATCCGAAAGCCTACAACTAAATCATGAATTTAAAAGAGAGTAATGACATTTTATTATAAGACCGTTATTATGACTAATTTTATGATGGGTGTTACCGTGTTAAGTTAATTTTAAGAGGGTAATTATTTGGTCATTTATTGTGAAGGTTATGATAGTTTTATTGGGTCTATTTGATGATTAGTTAAATGTTAGATAATTATGAGTGTTAATTAGCTCATAACGACTATATTACAACGGCTAGTCTTTATGGCTAATTAAATTGAGTTTTAATCATGCTTTTATTTTCTACAAGTTAAAAGTTGTTTTAATTCTTAATTAATGATGAGAATTATTTCATGACCAAATAAAGTTGCTAATTATTAAGTCATCTTATAATCTTTATTGTGTATTAAGTATGTTGTTGTAAATTACAAACCTTAAAGTGATGGTTTGTTAATTCTTAATTAGCTCCTTTAATTTTTGATGGTGTATATGTTCAGGGTCGTATCTGACCTAGGGCGGGTGGGGCAAAGGCCCAGGGCCCCATATTCTAAAAATTATGTAGATTTAAGTCTTTAAATTAAACATTAATCAAATTTAAAAAAATAAATATGAGAATGCCATAGTAGGAATGGAATATTAATGACAAAGATAATAAATATCTAACATTACTCTTTACAATTTCAAGAAAAAAAAGGAGAAAATTTCATATTTATTTGGATAACAAGGGAATTTGAAAGATACTTCAAACTAATTAGAAGATTGGGATGAATTGGAGCATTCTTGATCTTTAAATTTTTTCTCTCATTTTCTTCTACCTAAAGCTTTATATTCAAATGGTGAGTTTTTAATTTTCTATTTAAGAGCCCCTATTTTTAATCTCCATATAAGGGCTCCTATTTTTAATCTTGCCCTAGGCCACCTAATGTTTAGGAACTGGCCTGTATATGTTCATGAATATAAGTAGTAGAGACTCATTAAAAATTGCATGATGATTTATGACATAAATATTGTTTAGTTTCTTCCAAACAACTAGTGTTAAAATTTTCTTATTTTAAGTGGATTGTTAAGAAAATGGTTGTTATTGGAAGTTACTCATAAATTAATTAAGTGGTGTTAATTATAATACATGAGTAACCAACTTTTACTTATGAGATGTCTTATATGTTGTGTATGTGGGGGTTGTAATTTGTATTATTTACTAATTGGGTAAATTTACAATGATTTCTGAAAATATGTTTACATACTTATTATATAGATTAAGGTACCATATTCATGAGTTGATAAATTATTATGCATGAGGTACAATATTTATGACTAAATGTCTAGAAAGTGATTTGACTTGTAAAAATCAAATTCTACTTAATTTGGTGGTTAAGTGGTAAATGTAGAAATCTATTAGTCCTTAGTTGTCTCTCTCATAAATTAATTTATTGAGTAAAAAAATTATAACATAGGGAAATTTCATGATATACCACTGAGTTTCTTCGTAATTCACCATATACCACATGAAATGTTGTAGATCACCATATATCATTGAGTTTTAGTCCGCTAGCACAGAATACCATTAATGACAAATTCCGTTAGTCTACAGTTTGTGGTAAATAATAATTCACCATATATCATTACTTTTCTTTTTTGCATCAAATACCATTAATGACCTCTTTTTTTGCGTCAAATACCATTACTTGAGTTACAAATTTTCGGCACTTTTTCCGACGTTTGTGGTAAAATGGCAGTATGTGCAACTGCAACAACATCAACATTATCATCCATAGCCATTTCCAATACAAATTCAAGCTTTTTAAGAAAACCAATCCCTTTAAAATGGAACCCAATCAATCATCATCCTTCTCGAAAATTGAGAGAGACATTAATGTAATAACAACATCCATAATAGAAATGAAAAAAACTGTAAAAATGGGATTAATAGGATTAATGGCAGCTTCATCATTGTTATTTGGGTTTTCATCAGAAGATGATAAAAGGAGGAGGAGATTAGTGCGAGTTAGAAGTGAAGCAAATCTTTTGTTTTCATCAATGTTGTACATATATGGTTGTACGGACAATAGTTGATGTTGTTTTGAACTTTTGACCACTTGTTAAAGTCTCGGGAGGATGCTGTGGGGCTTGGTGTGTGCTGGATAGTTTCATGTTGACAATGGCAACCTTGCTGTGCTGATTGGGTCTACATGGTTTCTGCTACTTAATGGCATTGGGATACATTAATGTTGTAATAAAAACAGAGTAATCTTTAGATAAAAACATCATCAGAAAATTAAAAAATTGTTTTTATGATATGTGACTAAGTGTAGATGATTGCAAGCTTTCCTAAGGACAAAAGTTGAAAACCTAGATGTGAAGAACAGGAAAATGAAGCACGTATCATGACGACATCATCACCAACAATATTAAGTGACATATGCATGCAATTTCAAAAGGTGACCAGTCAGGATGCATAGTGAAGTAGGTTTTGAGTATGAGGAGATGAGTAATGTGAGGAATATCTTCCTGAGCAAAAATATATGTAGACTATCTTCATCAACCAGCTAAGGGGATCGATGCTCATCTCTGCAGCCATGTTTAATTAATTGATGATTACATGCCCCTTACTCCTAACATATGGGTCCATATGCATTGCACCGATACTGTTGAAGCTTGAATACAAGTTATTGTATGATTTTACTTTCCAAATTTTTTTTTGCTTTTCTTTTTTTGACATTTTTATATCATATTCCTTTATTACATACTAATTTAAAATACTTTTTGTTGCATGTTGTAAACAAAAAAATATATTGTTGTTCATTTTCTCATTCCTTACTACATGAAGTACTAAGTTTAAAGATGATTTTTGTTCATTATAAGGTATGAATTATGTTAGTTAGATTAAATACTACATGTTTAGCTAATGCAAGTTTATATTAATTTTAGTTTTTTGGATGAAATAATGATCTTTACATTAAAAATAATATATTTTAAAATTTGAGATGATTTCTTGGGGCAGCACGTGCATAGCACGCGCTACAACAACTAGTTTTTTTAAAAAATATTTACTGAATGTTATTCATTATTGTGTTCTTAAACTTTTTTAACTATGTGATGTTCCTTTTATTTCCCTAACATTGGGAAGAAGTTTTAGGAACTACATTGGGTTTGAATTCAACATGTTAAACCTTTAGTAATTAATGAGTCCCTTTGTGATTTTGTTCATGATTTTGATTGAGTCACTTGTTTTGTTTGTTATATGAGTATTTGTTACTACAATTGAAGAATTACAAGGTATTCATAATAGGTTGTGTGACTTATTTTGATGTGTCGAACAAATATAAAAAGGGATAAATATGGTTATTTAAATTATGCATATGACTTGAAGGTGGTGCCTAATTTAAGTTTAGGCATTAAGTGTTCAAGTTGTTTTCTAGATGCATGAGCTGTTCTTTTATAACCATGATGAGTTTGGAATACTTATGTATTTCTTATTGTTTTGAATATCATACTTAATTTGTTAGCATCAAACTATATATTACTTGAGGTAATTGTATAAATTTGTTTGATGATGTTTCTTTTGAGATAAGTATGATATTGTGATATAAATTCCCGAATGGGGGAAAGTTCCTCTAGGAGGAAGTAAGAATACAATTAATTACCTTTTCAAATTATATTAAGATAAGTGGTTCTTGATACGTTTCTCTTCATGGGGTAAAAGAGTACCATGATTCCTGTATGGGGGAAAAGTCCTTAATTATAGAAAATGTGAATACCATACACACCTTTTTCAAAAAGGATTATCAAGATGAGTGGTTCTTGATGTATAGAATAGGATAGTGCTAAACCCCAAGTGTGGATGAGCATATGCATTTCACCTATCCCTATGACATTTGTTGGCATTGTTCTATATTTGAGGGATGAGTCATTAGGCTCTTAATGCATCTTGTAGTACTTTGTGGTGTACGTGCTACTTGAGATGATCCACCTATGTGAGTGTGGGGGTTGGCCACCTCCTATGTGGAATTTTGGGCTAATATTCCACTAGAGTGCTCATGAAATTAAGGTAGGTGCATAGGCCATAAATATACACCATATAACTTAAGCGGAGTTGGTACCTCTCTAGGCAAGGCATGTGGTTTGAGGGTCTCAACTCAAATCTTATAAGTTCAAGACTTAGTTCACTTGTTTGATCAAGAGTTTTTGGAGTTCAAGACTTAGTTCACTCACAAGGGCTTGCGAATTGTTGCCTCCTTTCACTAAACAACAAGTTCAAGGCATAGTTCACTTAGTTGCAATGTGCCAAAGCTTTCTCTTGGACAAGTATTTTTCTTAAATGACATTTGTGAGGGATTGTTGGATAAATGGTCATTTAAAGCCTTCTCCAACAACTTTTTTTTTTCTTATTCATGATGTGTATTAATCTTAGTAAATACATTTATATTCTTTGACCATATTTTATGAAGGTTGAAAAAAAGTTGTTAGGAAATCCCTATAAATAGATGATGTTTTATTCATTTCCAAACATACAATTCTCAATTTCTCATTTCTTTTTTTATTCACTTGTGTAAGAGTGTTATTTGCTCTACACCTCAAGTAATGAGTGTACATTATGCTTTTGGTGGGTGTGTTAACCTTGGGATATATAGTCGAGAAATAACTTTCTTAATGCAACGACAAGTTAGTGTCACACCATACATTTGTTTTTATCAAACACATGCTAAACACGACTCTAAACACATTTTTCATATACAAATGTTATGCGTATCATTATTATTAAGATCAATTACCAACTACAGCCTTTAAGTTTACTCATTTTAAATAAACAGCCGTGAACTTTTTTTTTTTTACCAACTACAGCCTTCAAGTTACCAAACACGACATCGAAACAACAACTTTACCAGTTGACTCGCTAAATGACTGTTGACCAAGATAAGTGACCTTTGACTTTCAATTATTTTCATTTATCTAACCTAATTACCGAATTATTCCTAATTAAACCCTTCTTCCCCAACCTCTCTCTAACCCTCCCCAATCACCAACATTCTCTCACCTCCAACATCACCACTCCACCCCCACCACCATTAAAACCCCATCTCAGCTGGTGGTATGAGGAGAGGTGTAGGAGGAAGAGGAAGAGGGGAGGAAAGTCGGTTTTTAACCATTGTGACATGCAGCTTTACAGACAACACGAAGATGGTAATGGCGGCGGACATGGAGCAACACGAACAACGAACGAACATGAAATTTCAAAGTAAGCAATAGGGTGTTTCAATGTAGGGATAAGAACAACAACTAGCCATTCCAACAATGGAAGGAAGTGAGATGGACGCTAGAGACAGGCTACATCAAGTTCTTCCAGTTATGGGAGGTAGTGAGATAAAGGTTAGGGACTAAGTAAACCTAATAAGGCTGCAATTGAACAAATTACAAGGAATTTCGAAAATATGGGGAAGGGGTTATTTTCTCTAAAATAGAATTCAGCGCAAGACTTGAATGGAGGAGATGAAGACCAGGTTATGGATCTTGAATACCCGTCAATTGGGACCCAAAATACAGTAAGTAATGAACAATCAAGTAGTAAGGTTATAACATCTTCAATATCGATTTCCCCACACTCTCAACCAAATTAGAGACAATGACAATGACCCAACGGGGAGAGAGTTCACTCAAAGAGGTTGGGGAAGAAGGGTGGTGGTGGTGGGGTGGGAGAACGGTGTTGATAGGGGAGGGGTATATAGAGGTTGGGGAAGAAGAGTTGAATTGGGGGTGATTAGGTAATTAGGTTAGATTAATAGGTTTAAGTGAAAGTCAAAGATCATTTAGCATGGTCAACGGTCATTTATCAGGTTATCCGGTAAATTGGCTGTAACGTTGTCATGTTTTCCAAGTTGAAGGTTGTTATTAGTAAAAAAAAAAGTTCACGGCTGTTTATTTGAAATTGAGTAAACTTAAAGGCTGTAGTTGGTAATTTATCCTTATTATTAATATGGGTTAATAATTGTACTAATAAGAACATTTTGAGAAGACCTTGAATAGGCCTATATTTCCAACAATAGAGTTTTTAACATTATATAGGCTATATTTTCGCAACTTATATTTATTGCAATAAATAAAGTTTTAATTATCTTTTAAAATCTGTTTACCAAACTTAAAGGCTGTTTTTATTGCAATAAATAAAAATTACATATAATCTATATATATATATATATATATATATATATATATATATAATCTATATATATATATATATATATATATATATATATATATATATATATATATATATTGCGCGAATTTTATACTAATGTACCAATAACTTTTATGTGGAATAGACAAGGAAATGGACTAATGGAGTATTATAACATCCTTTTTGGGCGCCTGTCCCCACTCGAATGACTAATCATCATAACAACATTCACATCCTCGTTTGTGGAAAATTTTCTTTTGGACTGTTCAAGGTCTTCTTGCTTCGACGACTGCCATTTGCGACGCTTTTCTTTGTGCACGATTTTCTCTGCTCTATCTTATTTTCTGCCCCTTCAACATCTGCTAATGGTACTTTCTCCTTTCTCTCTACTAATCTTTGTATATTTTGTTGAAGCTCATATGAACACCTTCAATCGGACTACCCTTTTTGATTCACACTTTTTAATTTAACACTATCTTTTTATTCAATATTTCTGCGTGCTTGTGTCTAATCAAGCTTAGTTTTGCATTTTTTTGAACTAGTTACGAGAAAGTGTTAATGATTACATGTTTCCGTCTCATTTTTGGTTAGCAAGTGGAGACTGGAGACCTAGGGTTTTGGTATTAATTTTAGCTTTTGTGTGAGTTATGCTTGGTGGATGCTGTAAAGCTGACTTAAAACAGATGTTTTTTTAATGTTGTCTGATTGCTTGTGGTATTTACTGCTTAGAGTTTCTTGTAATGGAGAAGTTTTTGTATTTGAAGTCTATAAGAGATGTTTATGAAGTGGTTTGGATTTTACAATTGATTTGAAGGTTAGGGTTCTTTTTTAGAATATCCATTTACTAGTTAATCTTGTTGATTCTTGTTGTGTAGACAGTGTAGTTACTAGTTAATCTTTGTCTATCTTGTTGCCTCAAACTTTTATTGACGACATCAATCAAACTACATCCTTCTTGATTCACACTGCTTAGTCCAACACACTTTTTTATTCAATTTTTTTGTTTGATTGTATCTAATCAAGCACGATTTTGATCTATTTAAGTTCTTTTATTCGATTTTGGCTTGCAATCAGAGAGCTAGAGTTTTGTTATTAACTTGAGGTTTTGTGAGTTAAGCTTTGTGGTTGTTCGAAAGCTACATGAAGAGATGGATTTCTTTTTTAAGTTGTTTGTGGATTTTGTGGTGCTTGAAGTTGCTTTAATGGATTAAATTTTGTATTTGAAATGTTGAATAAAGAGATGATTTTTTCATAAGTTGTTTTTTAATGATCTTGTGATATTTAGAGTTGGTTGTGATGGAGGATATTTTTCTTTGAACAAATGAAGAGCAAATGTTATTATTTGTATGCTTTCTTTTGGTTTTTGGTTAGTAGTTTGAGAGCTAGGGTTTCGGTAGCAATTTGTGGTTTTGTGTGAGTTATGCTTTGTAGTTACTTGAATAATTGGCTGAAAAAGATGAATTTTTGTTTTAAGATTGATGTTTTGTAGTGTTTAAAGTTGCCTTTGACGGAGAAGTATCTGTAATTGAAGTGTTGAAGAGGTATTTGTGAAGTGGTTTGGACTCGGTAATTGGTTTGGTGTTTATGGTGTGTTTTGAGAAAAAGCGCCATATTTAGTTTGCATTTCTTGTTTGCTGTGTAGTTTAAGTCACTTTTAAGCTGAAGATATACACCTCCTATAATTCTTTCATGCTTGGTTAGTGCATTTAGTCTGCCTCAAAAATGTGGTTGTGTTGACTCTCTTTTAGGGAGAAGCATAGTGCTAAAACAAGGTCACAAGTCACAACACATTTACATTGCATTGTAAAGGTTTTTTTTTTTTTAAAAAAAAAAAATTGAACTGATATTTCCCGCTTTGTAAAGGCGTACAAAACTACATTTGGGCCGTTTTGTGGATGTGCATAACCACAATTGCGACCACAACCATTACAAAATTTTGCTTGATAAGGGGCACAAATAATTGGTATTTATTCATCATTTATAATAGCTCATCTGAGTTGGAAATTTTTTCTTGCTCAATTGGTATTATTTTTTTCTCTTTTTTTTTTTGTTTCTTTTTTTCTGAAAAATATTAATGGATACCGTGATAGTTTAGGCCTATAAATTACTCATAGTAGATCTTAGCTTCCATAACTAAACTATAAATTAGGTAATTTGTAGCCAGTAGCAAAAACTTGAGCTCAAAATTGACGGGCAAAAATGAAAAATTTATATTTAGCTAAAAATATAGAACAAGGTGATCTGACACCAAAGAATACATTTCAACTAAGGAAGCAATTTGTTCTACATTATTTTTCCCACCAAATAATAAATTTGAACTAAAGAAGCAGTTTGGTTTGGTTTTTCTTTAAGAGAAACCAATAATGAAACAAATTAAATTGTATTTTGGAAAATTGAAATTGAACTACAAACCAAAATTTGAATTTTTTCACTTCTATTTTTACATTGATTTTGCTATCTCCGGAAAAAAAATTGTTACAGTCAATCAAATTATATATTTCAGAGTGATGCCGACATAAAACCATAATCGAGTCAATCGAATTTCATATCTGGCGATAATCAAGTTCTTTAGTGAGTGGAACACCTAATCTACCCATATAGGCTTGTATTTGATCACAATTATTGTGATGTAAGACCTTACTTGTGAGTTGTGAGATTCCATTCCCCAACAGATGAATGCTTGTTTAGGGAGTTTTTGAGAACAAATATGAGACTATGCGAGTGAGAATGTTGTGAGAGGTGAGTGAAAGTGTGACTATTAATATCATGAGAGGTGAAATAAGACAAGCATAGAGTAAAAGTGCGGTAACGGTTGCGATCATTTTAACGGAACGCTGATGCCGTCACGAGAGTGATGAGGTTGTAATATCGCCTAAATATTGGTTGAAACCATAAGATATCACTTAATGCGGTCTAAAACATGGTTTTTTTACACCTTTACAACGCGGGAAAAACCGGTTCGTTTCTTTTGAAAACCTTTACAACGCGGCCGATGCGATGGATGCGGCCTTGTTTTTACTCTATGAAGGCAAGGGAAAGGAATGAGATGAGGACTCGCCATTGCCAATGTGGAAGTGAGAGAAAGGATTACAGTTGTAGCTAAGTGAATAAGAAGGGAAAAAAGGCGAGAGAAAAGTATAGGGCTGATCAAGTGAACATGAACTTAATACGTACTGCCAGTTACTTATCATAATGTAGAAACAAGACCGCATTGCATAACATCATCGGCCGCATTGCGAAGGTTTTCCATAAAAACGAAGCGACATTTCCTACTTTGTAGAAGTGTAATAAATTTGTGTAGTGGTCTTTATCAAAGGATATATTGTGGTTTTGAGTGATATTTAGGCGTAAAAAATAACTACATCACTTCCGCTACCGCATTATCGTTTTGTTACCACGATCGCAACCGTTATTGCATTTTTACACAATGTAAGTTATTGTTTTGCAACTTTTATTGATAAATTGAAGATGTGGTGTAGGGTTGTGCTGCTTTTTGTGCATGCGTGGTGCTGCACATCTACATTATCTTCTTCTTCAATGTACAGTACAAATGTATTGGGACAAAATTCTCTATTTTTTTTTTAGTTATTGTCTGCGTTTAACTTGATTTGTGCTCCCGCTCCCTATCCTCTCTGGTTCTTTGTTTTTTAGACTTTAATTTCCTGATGATTTGGAGTGTTTTGTGTTGATGACTTACACCATTTCTGCAGGACAACAGGCATACAATTATTCTAATGCAAACATCACACAACAAAGCAACTAGGACATTTATGGATTATCAGTCAATAAGTCAAGCCATGGATGGTAGGTTCACTTTTGCCTGCTTTTTCAAATTATAGTGTGAGATCTTTTTGTTTAAGCTAAATCAATATTTTTATGAGGCCCTAATCAGTTTTAACTTTTGTCAATCAATTAATCAACTCAAACGAAAAATCAAGTAATAAAGTAAAAGGTTTTTTCTATGTTAACGATTGCCTTTTTTAACTGTTCTGCCCCCTTAAGTTTTCATTATTCCCTCAAAGGATCTCTCATATGAACACTATGTTTTGATAATAATCTTAGAGAGAAGAGAAAGGAAAGCAAGGGGAAGGGAGGGAGGGAAAGGATGGGAAAATGCAAGGGAATAACTTGTTTATTTAGGAGGGAAGGGAAGGAAAAGGAAGGGAGATGGGAGTTTTGCCTTCAAATCTTTCCAACTTTGAAAGGATTCATACTTTGACAAAAATGATCTATCAAATCCCTACTAATCTCTTCCTTCCAAATCCCTTCCCTCTCATTCTTTTATCCAAACAAGGGATTCATCATCCCTCCAAATCTCTTCCCTTCCTTTTCCTCTATTTCCTTCCATCCAAACATACCCTAAAGGGAAATGAGCTGACTCATAGAGAGTGAGGGGTTTTTGCTAAATATTTGATGCCTTTTTAACTCCCGCAATGAGGTTTTTCTTCTCTCTTTTGCTTTTGGGGGGGATTCAGGGGAAGATGACTACCACATTTGTTAGAATTAAGAAAACTTAGTAAACATATGGTCTGAGAATCCTAGATAAACGTACCTACATATGCTAGCAACTAAACTAACAGATTCTGCCACCATGAAAGTAGTACATAGCACGAACCAGTGAAATCCTGAAACCTAGTAATTAGTGATAGTGATAGCAACGAAACGTTTCACCTTGCCACTGATGTCACGTAAACAAAATGTTTGGAGAGGCTGAAGAGAACACAAATGTATGTTGAATGCCAATTTGTTTCTCTTGATCGTAGCACCTGTAGCCTAAGATTTCAAAGTATCTGCTAAATGATTTACCTTAAAATAATTTTGTGTTTACTTGTGCATCTTTACATGCAGGTATATGTGCTTTGTATGAGAGGAAGCTAAAGGAAATAAATCCTACCATCCGAAACATAAGTTATGATATTAATGATCTTTACAATTTCATTGATGGGCTCGCAGACATGAGTGCTTTAGTGTAGGTCTCTCTTCCTAATTTGACGGGCATGTAGGCTTTTCATCTTATTTTTTGTTCTATGTTCTATTTGCTATGTTATCTTTACCTGTTAGGATTTTATCTGGCAGCTGCAACAGCTTTGTGTTTCATTCAATTTAGCCATATAACGTGGACACCTTTGATTTGACATTTCAATGCCTTAGTACAAGTTCATGCCAAAAAAATTCATTCTATTCAATTCAAAACAACATTTTCTCGTTTTTGATTGGGAATAATTTTTATCTTGTTTTATACCTGTAGTTATGACCATTCCATTCAGGCGTACCTGCCTTGTGATCGGCAGTGGATCAAACAGAAGGCACTCCAACGACTCAAGAAATTGGCTCAACGAATAGAGTAAATGAAACTCCTTATGATTTTTGCTGGGTGAAGAACTGTAGATTTTATTTGCATTGCTTAAGCAGTCTCTTAGTAAGAACAATGTTTATATTGGCAAAAGTTTGAGATTGCGATATGTTGTATCCATTGTAGCATCCAGATAGGATGATACAATGATAATATCAAAATATTTGAAGTTATAAAATTTCAATCGGCTGCATTTGTAGCATTGCTTTTCTTGCTTGTGAATGTGGGATTTATCTTGAATGTTGTACAAATGAATAGCTACCAAGCGAGCAACATTAGACGTACAATTGGCAAGAACAGTCGGAAAATATCATTAATATAAGACATGGGTGTGAATTTTTCAACTATTCATTCTGTATTTTTGTCATTGAAGAGGTACAACTCACTCAAGTTGTTTTTAATTTTTTCAACCCACATTTTCTTAGTTATTCATCGACTTTCCTTACGCTCCACTATGGCGCTTTCTATCCTTCTTTTTGGAGCAACGCTAATCATTCTATACGCGTTTCCCAACCATCTCAATTTTTTCATGCATTGTTATGGATAATAGAACAACTCATAGCCTCTCTCAAAACTCATGGATTCTAAATTTACCCATCATTGTTTACAACACATTCAATTCAACATTCACATCTTTGCTACTATCATCTTTGGTTCGTAAATCTTCTTAACTAGCCAACATTATGTTCCATACAATAATGTAGGTCTAATGGCAGGTTTGCAACTCGACAAAATTTAACTTTTAAATCATTACAATTTAAAATAAACAAGTCTTGTATGAGAATTTCACTTAAGACATATCCGTGCAATCACCCTCATTTCCTAATTAGTAATCTCTTTAAAATTATAATTGATCTTTTTAAGATCGTAAGTGATCAGGTTACGGTTATAAGTGACTATAGTACTTTAAAGTCATAGGTATGGGCGGTATCAAGGTGTCTGGGTTCCCAGGCACCCCATTTCTTTAATCGGATCTTTGTAATTACCACTAAGCCACACAAATTTTGATGAAATAATGATTAAGCATTGACATAGATCTTCAGACTTCATTTATAATTGAACACATTAAATCACAACAGTCCTTAGATGACTCTTCAACTTCCACGGTCATTACCCATTCGGCCATTCCCCTGTTATAACACAATTAGAAATATTAATGGAATCTTGTTTGATTCGTCATAGAGTGTTTAATGAGTGTTTAAAGCAAATGGAACATTATAATTGTGTATAATTGTGTATAAAAATTATGGAAAATTGATATAAATAATTCTTTATAGAGTACTAATATTTCAAATTGCTTTGCATTTGCTTTAAACACTACGAATCAAACAAGATTCCATGACGATGAATCAAACACTCCAATTCACAATTAGAAATAATTAATACTCCTCCAATGCAAAATAAGTTTATTGAGTAAGTGTTTTATAGAGTGTTTAAAGCAAATGGAGAATTGAAGGAGTATTAATTATTTTGCAATCTTTGTAAAATGTGAGATTTACGTTGATTGTATGTATATCCATTATTTTTCATTTTTTCTATTGTTAATTGTATTAATAGTTTATTAATTTACATATCCTGATCCATAGTCAGCAACATACTATTGTATCAATAAACTTATTACAAACAGTATATAATATATTTGTATTATTAGTATATTTGTATTAATAGTTCATTGCTGACAGTAAGTATATAATTAATATTGTAATTGTAATTTTGTATAATTGTTTTGTTTTGGGTATATTAATGATAGTTTATTGATTTTCTTAATTCTTGATAATGATCGTAAGTTATCTTATTGGAGATGAAGACATGAAGCAGCTTTTGCAGATTATTTAACTCAAGTGTACAATTTTATTTAAGTTTAAATGCTTGCTTTTTTTCGCACAATGTAATGACTAACGAGTTAGTAAATTTTTACTCTATTTTTTTTGTCTTTTTATGCATTCTTCTATGTTATATTTTTTTACTTCTATATTATATTTTATCAATGTAATGTAAATTTTTTTTAATTGTGTCTGATACATACTTAGGAAATTGCGCTACCTCATTCATAATCTGGGTCCGTCCTGGTCATAAGTCATCACTTTAAAGTTACAATTGATTGCTTTATCATTTAAGATTACAAGTTCACCGGTCCAAACCCGGACCGGAACCGGTTGGACCGGAATCTCGAATATACTAAGACCGGAGACTGGACCGGTTCCATCCGGTCCGATCCGGGTTTCGACCGATTAGACCGGGAATAATTTTTTTACCAAAAATAAATTAAAAAATGGATGATTTAAAAAAAATTTAGCAAATTAATTATTATAAAATTAAAATATTTGAATTAAAAAAATATTTTGGGTTGAAAATAAAATATTTAAAGCCCTTTAAATAAGTATATACATAACAATCGTAAATATTATTCACTTTCAAAATAACTTTTTTGTGCATCCGGTCTCATCCGGTCCAACCCGAATTTTTCCGAGTTTAGACCGGACCGGACCGGAAACCCGGAATGTAGAATATGTAAGACCCGGAGACCGGACCGGATGCAATCGGTCCGGTCTGGTCTCACCCGATTCCGGTCTCATTTTGCACACCCCTAATTACAAGTGATTACTTTTACATAGTAGTCAATATAATATTGTAATTGGTCATTTTAAGATTGTACGTTAACACTTAAATGTTAGTGATCACTTTAAGGTTTTCAGTGTGTATTAAACCAGCCCAATCAAGAGACTATTTCATATGAGAATTCACAAACTATAAAGAAAGATTGTCTCATAGTGAGATCAAACACATATGGGCTAGGTCATTTAATTTTGACATAAAAGTGATTAATTCTAACCTTAAGATGATCAATTTTAGCATTAAGCCTTAAATGGATGAATTATGACCTTTTTAAAATGATCACTAGTGACCTTAAAGTGATCAATTCAGATTTTAAAGTATCATTTTGGATCATTTACCAGCTACAGCCTCTAAGTTTACTCAATTTCAATTAAACAGTCGCGAACTTTGTTTATTACCAACTACAGCCTCTAACTTAACAAACATGACATCAAGACAGCCAAAACACCTTATTTTAACCCTATTTTTTAAACCCTTTTTGGCTGTTTTGGCTGTCTCGATATCATGTTTGGTAAGTTGGAGGCTGTAGTTGGTAATAAACAAAGTTCGCGGCTGTTTATTTGAAATTGAGTAAACTTAGAGGCTGTAGTTAGTAAATGATCCTATCATTATATATAAAGTGATCAAATATAACAATTTACTAGACAACTTTAACTAGCCAACTAACAAGTTTTAAATTGGATTAATCACAACCTTAAAATGATTATTTTAAAACTTTTAGTGCCCAAACTTTTGCAAAAGGCCAGTGATAGTCATTAAGAACAAAAAAACGTGTGATTTTTCGATATCTTGAAAAATTTCCTTTCTGCCCATGTTTTCTTCTTCCATCCATCTTCTTTGATGAACTAATTGATGGTCTCGACAAGTTAGGAGACTTGAAGAATGCTCAATCAGTGCTTCAAGAGATGGAGGTTGCAAGTGTTTTTTCCAAATGCCATTACTTACTTATACAAGGAAATAAAAATCGTAAGGTTTGAAAGAAAACAATTTCATAGTTGACACATTTGTGAATATTTCCCAAGATTACAAAAAATCAAATATTTTTTTATTCATAATGTACGCTAGCTTGATTTCTAAAAGTACAATGCTATTCTGTGTATCTTTTTTTTCACATTTGATACCACCGATCACCACAGGCCTTTTGGAAAAGTTTGTGCCTACTATGTACAATATTACTATAGCTTATAATCTTAAACGAGCTCAATATAACCTTAAAGAGATTAATTATAATCAGAAAGTGGTCAATTTAAGCTATAAGTAATAAGTTATAAATAATCAGTTGTAACTTTTAAAACGCATCAGTTTCGATCGACTATCGTAAAAAAATAAAAATTAGATCGATTGGACTACTCTGCAACAATGTAAGTGAACCCAATTCACAATTGTAGGCAATGAATTAGTACATGAGAGCTTAGTTGCTCAAAAAATGAAGGGAAAAATAAATGAACTATATTCTGAGGAAGTGCACATTTGACCACATGCAAAATTCTGGGTCACTACAGCATCAAGAAATTGTGAGAAAACTCAAAAACAAACAATTTTCATATTCTGTACAATTTCTTCAAATCCCCTTGCCAACCTAAGGATTTTGCAAATCTGAGCCTTTTGAGATTCCAATCACCCGTAGTCTAGTATGACATTGCAGGCGGCCTCTAACTCTTTTGCTTCAGGTGTTTACCCGCAGCTAAAGACTTAGAAACACGTCGAAACTTCCAAAAACAATCATCTGCATCTTAAACCTCACCGAGCGACAGCAGATTCATTTTGGGTATGTTATTCGCAAAACACAAATCTCAACAAAATGATAGTTTTTTTAATCCTTTTTTCTTGGGTAGTTAAGATGAATGACCCTATGAGACAGGCCTGTCATGGCCCGAGTGTCAACTCCGCTCACATTTGCAGAATGGTCCTCTTCGAGTGGGAGGAAAGCCAAGCCCTACCACCAAGAATGATACCCGGGTCCTGCATCTCAAGAAAGCACTATTGAGCAGCTGATGCAACGATAAGGTCTTTTCTTAGTTTTTGCAAAGGTTTTGATCAACTGGCAGTTTGAATGTGACTTTCACAATTCCAAGCCTCTCAAAATTCAGCGATAGCACACCATCATCCATCAGCAACACCCGGCTATAGGAAGGAATGTATCTCTTCTAGGCGAAATGGGCGAGCAGCTCAAGTCGTCACTTGTTATGTGATGGTACATCTTCTGTAGGTAGAATACCATATAACACTGACAAGCTCTCACCGTAGCTTCATCTACTTCCAGTATCCATGCGTCATCACATTTATACCACTGATTATGCAAACGCAAAAAAGTTACGTAGTGCCCGGATTCAAGCATCCCTGAATGCGTCACTACTGCAAAAATCTCATATTCTGTGACTAAATCGGCTTCATCATCTTCAAAGGAAAACATTCTATTTCCATGCCTGCCTCTTACTACTGTTGAAGACAAATATGGGTTCATGTCCAAAGAAAAGGGGAACTGTAGGTATTGGTCTATCTTTCTGGACACTTTCCGAACATGAGAGTGCTCAAACCTTTTAATATGCAGGCATAACACCAACGGAAGCTGTCTGAATGACATTTGTTTCGATGATTCTTGCCTTTCTTGACAATTTTCACAATAGAGCTTTTGATCAGATCCCAGTTTCTCGGACCTTGTGAAATGACCCAGGCAACTTGAAAGGGTTGCGATGTTGATGCTTCCGTTCACCTGGCTTGTTTGGCCATCCAAGTCAAGAGAGATATCCATGCAAGGATCATAGGTGGTTGATGTGGACCCACATACTGTACAAGATAAATCTGAGCGCAAAAGGCCGGAAAAAACTCGATGGGCGATGCACTCACAGTCTCTTACATCTGAGTCAAAAAAAGTTCACAGTTAAAGATGGATATTTATCTGAAAATTGGTGCACCTACACTATAAAATTACACATGATTCGAACTTCATAAACTCGATAGAACATTTAGCAAAAGATGTTGATTTGAAGCAATTTTTTTTCTAATTGATTGAAGATATAAAAACCCAGCAAGTAACCTTTTTTTGCGGAACATAGGAAACAAATTATTCTTCAATTGATCCTATAGTTCAAGCACATACAACACGTATAGCACTATCGGCATTATTTCGGAGAAGTTTTAGCAACGGAAGTACTTTTCTAAGGTTTCCCAATTTTCAAAGTAGATAAACAGATGTTAGTGTATATGCTAGTAGATAAAAATTCCAAGTATTTATTTATATAACAATAAAGCATAGCAATTTCTTTGAAAACTGGCAACATCACAAAAACAACTGAAAAATCTCCAAGCATATTCCCCTGTATAAGGTTTGCTTTGGGCCCTCCAATCCCCTACTCCTCCTAGATACTTCAAAAAAATAATTGTTTCAAAACTTGGGCCAAAAGCAAACCGTATGTGCCCTAAAAACACGGGAAAAGAGATAAATGTTTTTTCGAAACAAATCCATACGAAATGATTTGAAGAAAAATTCAGTAGCTCAAACTTATACTATAGACTTATTCATGTTCTTGCGTAACGATTACAAATAAAAGCATGAACACTTGCAAATTCCATATTCACACTAACACCCACCTCCAGTAAGCTTCAAGTTTTTGGATTCTTTCTCATGTAATTGGTCAAGAATTGATATAAAGAATTCATGGGCATCCTGCTGCTCATAAGTTGCATGATTTTCTGAGTGCAACCACCAACTGTTAAAACAAAAACGATTCTTTATCTCAAATGCAATCAACAAAGATGCCAATACAACCAAAACACCATAAAATATACAAATTTAGTTCAACACATACACAGCATAAACCATATATACCCCAATTCTAAACAATGTCACTCGCACAACGACACAAGTTGAGTAGCATTTAGAAGGGTACATGTCGAAGCCTCTAAATATATCATTTAAACAAAAAAACATTTTTTTCCATTCGAAAGGAAAAGCCAAGTATTCATAAAATCATATACCCGTCAAAGTATCCAATACCAACAAGTAATAAAAGGAGAAATGAAGAGTAAGAGTAAAAATACATTCTAAAGAAAGTCATAATCAAAATACTGCAAATTTCTCCAAACTATATTACATTCATTACAACACCAAGACATCATAATCATCATCTGAACAATTCGCTCACACAGAACAGAACCATTGAACATTTTCTCCATTCATCTTAGCAAATGCATACATGAACTCAGATAATGTGCAATGTTTTCCCAAATTGATTTCAATAAACATAAACCAATAATATCCGAACAAAACAAATCCTCACAACACACTACTCAAGCAGTTAAATTCAAGATATAAAATTCAAAAACAATCAAAATTTCACATAACAAATAAATAACATATAAGGTTGCAACCCTTAAGCAGCTTAATTATGCATATAATGGATTCCAAATCTTGAAATAATTGATCATACCTATGAAGAAAGTGAGCAGGACTATAGGGAGATCGATCACCAGAGAAAACAGCAGAGAAAAGAGCATCAATATCACAAGGCAAACAAAGCTGATCAGCTGATCTTTTCCTACAAAACTTCTTGTGATGTCTATCACTTAAGAAGTAATTTCTTAAAGGAGGAGCATGAAGTAATGCCTGCAATACGGAATTCATAAAACAAGTACTACCCAAATTATTCAAACCCCTTAATCCCAAAGGATACACCATTTTTGACCTTGGATCTCTCCTTAAAACAACCAATTGTTTTGATTTCATCAAATCCATTTCAACACATAAAACTTTTCTCCTACTACTATTACTACTAACCTCTGATTTTTTCAATTCCTCAAACTTTTGTGACATCAAAACCCTGTCAAAATCAGGATCATACACCTGATCACAACACACACAGCAATATAATTCTGCTCTTTCAAGATCAACGGCTATTTCATGACCATTATTGTTGTTAGAATGAAAATGGGCATGATTCTTTTTCAAATCTGAAGTTAAACAACAAGAAATTGTGGAGCAAACCAAGCAAATGTAAAATCTACCCTTATGCCCAAAACAGAAATCACATCTGGGTACCTCTTTTTTATCATTTAATAGAGATGATTTATCATTTGGGGTTGATTTCAGGTAATTTTGGAGTTGGGTATAACAATTTATCCCATGTTTAAGCTTAAAAGTTGAGAGATGTTTACATGGCTTTGGAACAAAAAAAGATGGGTTCTTTGTATACATCTACAACAAGATTTGATTTTTATCAAGGAAAAAAACAAAGATCTAAATCAAATGAAATAGGAGTAACACCTTTAATTAATGATTGAATCAATAGAAATACTAATAGTATATCAAATAATCAAAAAGTACTGATCTTGGTTGAAAAAAATGAGAGATAGAAGAAAAATAAGTAGTCTATTTAGGACTTTTCTGGGCAAAGGAGGAGGAAGGAGAAGAACTAGCTATGGTGGGTGGTGTGGTCTAGGACTTTAGGTGAGGTCATTTGGGTTGTGGGGCGGTGAGTTCCTACACATAATAGGGCACTTCTCAATTTCTACTTGCTAATAGCTTTGCCTTTTTCCCATTTTTCATGAGGATGTAGTATTTTTTTTGGAGTGTTTGTGGATTGTGGTTACTTTTTTCTTTGATTAGGGATGTATATAATCAAATTGATAATTTCATGGGTAATAATTTCACAAACACAAAGACATTACATTACATATATTATATAGGCTTAGAAAACCTATTAGGGGAAATTGAAAGAATCAAACTTTTTGAAGGATTGGTATTAACCTTACTTTAAGTTGTTGGGTGATTTATAATCTTTTAATCATAACTACTAGGTATCATTATATAATTTTATGGTTTAAGAAAATAAATAATTTAGTGGTATAGTGTTAAGGAATAATTTATTACCCCTAATGTTTAGGAAATAAATAACTTTTCGTATCTGGATCGCAAGAAATAAATAATTTAGTACAT
Organism: Amaranthus cruentus; assembly: GCA_019425755.1. Classification (NCBI taxonomy): domain Eukaryota; kingdom Viridiplantae; phylum Streptophyta; class Magnoliopsida; order Caryophyllales; family Amaranthaceae; genus Amaranthus; species Amaranthus cruentus. The sequence goes on along the minus strand of CM033462.1, from coordinate 12,612,919 downwards.
CTTGTTTTTAGGAAATAAATAGTTATGGTGTATCGTGTTTAGGAAATTAATAATTTGCCAGTTGCCATATGTAGTTATCAAATAAATATCCATTTCATTTATTTGTTAGACATATTGTCTCTTGAGATAGACCGTCTCTTTTAGAAACGCATCTCAGATGCAACCCATTTTGTTTTAATAATCCAAAAACAAAAAATAAATGCACAGAGTTGTTACACACGGGTTCGAGAAAATCGTTTCTTCTCCATGAAAATAGCGTGTGATTTTACATCGAAAAAAACATTGTTCATTTATTCATCTATACATTTATCTTCTCAATTATCATTATACTAGTATAGAAACTCGTGCAATGCACGAATTTATGAGTATGAATAACTTTAAAGAATAATGCAAACATATATATTATCATGATTAAATTTATTGAATACATGACTTTTTAAAAGCAAACATTAAATACGGATTTTTAAAATTATTTATTGAATACATCACTTTTTCATTCAATTAAATATATTAAATTTTAGGTTAGATATATAGAATTGCTAGAATATATCATACTTCATACTAAGCCTAATTTAGCTCTAATTTTAAAATAATTAAATTCTAAATTAAGTAAATATTATCATGTAATCAACTCACATCCACTAAAATAATTACATTTGTCATGCCTCCTTAAAGAATGACACTTGTAATTTTTCAACATTTTTATAGTATTGTATGATTCAAATCATCTATAAATATTAAATCAAATCGTTAATGTAACTGCCCCAAATTATGAAGGCAAAAACTAATTGCAATTTAGTATTAATCAAGTGAAAGCTCACTTTTGCCAGCATAATTAAGGGGGTTACTTAAAGGTTAAACCAATGTTCAAGTAAAATATTTGAACCAAAACCAAAGTACATAACAGAAGTCTTAGTTGTCCAAAATAAAGGAAAATTATAACCAAATCGAAATAAGTCTGAAGTTCGAGTTACATCTTTAAAATAGTCCAAATCTAAATAGATGTACTAATACTCTCTCTTATACAATAAAGAGATCTAAACAAAAGTGAGTCAAAGTCCAACTCAAGTTCATCCTTCGTTCACATATCATTTCTCCGTCGAGGTGTCTTGGGGGTTCACTCTAAAAACAAAACCATTGAAAAACATACAAAGCATAGTACGAACAAAAGGCTGAGTAAAACACACTAGTGCTCGTCAAAAAAGTTGTTAAAATATTTTGGTTTGAGTAAATTCATTTTGTAAGATGCTTTTTCATTTGATAAATTATATCATCATTCAAACTCAATTAAATGGTTTCATAATAATTCCAAGTTCTCATTTTTCATCATAAATCATAAGATCTCAATGGATCCAAATCAATTTCAAACTCATATCATAGGTTTGCATGGGTACTCTGTGAGTCATCCTGTGACTCGGTTGGTAGTTGGTCTACCGTCCGCGACATGTCCGGCAAACATTATACTAGGAAATATATGATGTATTGTGTCGAAAAACTATATTTTGTCTTATAAATCATCGAAATTACACTGTAATATATATAATGTACTTTTTAAAAAAGTATACTGCGAAATGTATAAATTATCCTGCGTAAGTTATTACATTTATTCCAATTATACTGCAATTTAGGAAATTACTGGAAGTACATAGATGTCCTTTCACTAGTGGAAAAAAGCTATTTGCTGCGGTTTTATTCGCTGCGGTTTTGAACCCAAGCATTTGTCGTAGCAGTAGATGAGCAAAATTAAATGCTGCGGTTAAAATCTACAGCATAAAAGAGCATTATATGCTGCGGTCTTTGGGACAATCGCAGCATATAATGTGCTTTTTAAAAAAATTTTCGAAGCCCATTATATGCTGCGGTTGTCCTAAAAACCGCAGCATATAACAATTAATTTTTTTTGTTTTTTTGTTTTATTTTTTAGAACCATAAAAATAACTGCAACACAAACGGAATAACTGGAGCAAATTTTTACTGAACAACAGAGAGCAACACAACACAATTAACTGAAACCAAGAAATAACTGGAGCAAATTTTCTAGAACCATAAAAAATAGGTATGATGTTCATATTTAGAGTTATTCTGAAACACATTTTATACAAAGTTAAAACTAATCCTATTAACTACTTGTAAATATGAAGAATCTACAAATCATAATGAATATGTAAGTTTTCATGTTGTAAAATAAAAGATCATGTATGAATTCCTTCTGGGCTCATGATGTAAATGTTAATTCAAGACTTCCTAAATGATTAAATAAGGAAACGAACAAAAAAAAGAAAAAGAAGTATGTAGAAACACGTAGAGACAATGAACTGTAACAAGAGGGGGGGGGGGTGAATTGTTACTTGTTGTCTATGGAGTATTTTCGCCCTTTTCTTGCGGAATTTTGTATAATGAAAATACTCAAAACAAAATAAAGAAAGTTTAAAGAAACACAAAGATTTTAACGGGGAATAGGAACCACGAACCCAATTGGGATTTTTTCTTATTGATTTTAAATTAAACCCTTTTTACAAAAATTTTTCTTCTTTCTACTTCTTCCTCTTTCCTTTTCTTATTCCCCCCTTTCTTTTTCTTTCTTTTTCTCTTTCTCTTTCACTTCCCTTTAATTTTTCCGTTTAATAAAAAATTTTTCTCTAAAAAACCCTTTAAAAAAGATTTATCTAAATTGGGAACAACTAAAGAAATAGCACAAGGAATTGATTTAAATTTTTAAGTTTTAAAAACATTCAAGTTTCCCCCCTTTTCTTGTTTTTGAACTCAAGAAATTTGGGTACAAATTTTTTTCCTAAAAATATTTTTTCTCTCAAAGTCAACCCTATTAAAAGGTTTATATATCTTTTGGGATCAATTTTTTACCCATAATCCCATTATGAAAATGGGATATGTGGGCAATAAGGGAGGTTGAGAATAAATTCCTTGGTTACCAAGCCTAAATTTTACCTTTTATTAAAAAATAAAGACCCTAATTTTGGAGTCTTTTTGAGTTAAATTTAATTCTTTTAATTTTAATTTTGGAAAATCCTTATAAGAAACCGTTAACAAGATTTTAAAAAAAAAAAATAAAAAAGATTATTTTCTTTTTTAAATTTTTGGGTTGACTTTTCTCCTCCATTCTTAGGGAAAACCGCATCGCCTCTATTCAGGAATCCCATGGGCCATCAAACGAATTAAAAGACATGAAATCTACTCGACTTCAACATTGACCTTCTCTATACTATTTTTTTGTTGACTTTGACTTTGACTAGCCGATCAACCTTTCACCAAGTCTTTTGGTATTCACCTTAATTTAACAACCTGATATATTACCTAAAAACAATTTCTAAAACTTTGTTGTTTATAATTGTTAAGTCATCATAAAACCCAAAAAAAGGCCAAAAAAATTCCCCTTTTGATAAATGAAAAAACCTTATAAACAAACTTTTTAAAACAAAAGAGTAAAAAAGATAGCTTAACATTTGGGGGAATTGATCACAAGTTCAAAATATTTAGAAAAATTAAATCAATTATAACCCAAACAAAACAAAACATATTATCTTTTTTCTTAAATTCATGTAAATTAAGCATGACTTAAAATTTTTCAATATTAAAATAAAACTTAAAAACAAAACAAAACGGGAAAATAAAACATAAAAAACAAAAAAATAAAAACTTATAAATTAATAAATATATAAATTAAGAAAAAAAAATTTGAAGCACAACAAAACTAAGTAATTCCAAAAAATTTAATGAGTTTGTAAAAATTTCCCAAAAAAAGTGAAAATACCTAATTGGGGCCCCTCGAAGGGCAAAATAAAAAGTAAAATCTATAAACCAAGAATATATCTAAAGTCTTTGAAACATAAAAAAAGGGGGAATCAAATTTTTCCCAAAAATAACAAAAACAAAAGTTCCAAGATAACATTTTGTTTTCCCCTTTTCCAACAACAAAAGTGGGTATTGAACAAAACACCTTGGGGAAGTATTAGAAAATTTAAAAATAAGTAAAACTATAAATAAAAAGTCCAAAGATAAATCAAAAAACTCCAAACAGATTAAACAGGGTAATAAGAAAGATAAATAGGAAAAAAGAAAGATTAGTAAAAAGCATTTAAAATTTTTTTCCCACCGGTAAATTTTAAGAAAACAAAATTATTTAGTGATTAAAACGATGGGGAAAAAAATTAAGTTCTTAATTTTAAACAAGGAGGGACGCAAATTCTGAGCCCCAAAATTCCTCTCCAGGTCGTTTCGACAAAAACGTGTTTCCAAGGCCGAAGCTGTTTCCCCAAATTGTAATGAAAGGAAACCCAACCACTTTTTGAAAAAAAATGAGTGGGACCGAAGGAAATAAACCAAAGGATTAGGATCAACTGTTGGAAGAGGTTTTGGTTCCCATCAAAACCAAATGGGGTATGTAAAAAAGGTAGTGGGGGCTATGGGGATAGGTGGTGGGGATGGGACTGGTTTGGGGATGGTTTTGGTGAGGGGGGTGGAGTGAATTCATCATATTGGCCTCAGGAACCTTGGGGCTCCCCCCTTCCCTCGGGGAAACCCCGGTTTTCAATTTTGAGGACATGTTGGGCCCCCATCCCGCCCCATTCTCCAACCTTTCCTCAACCCCTCCCTCCTTTCCCACGCCTTTGGGGAAGGAAAAAATCCTCCCATTCTTTTTTCATTCCTCCTTCTTCTTTTTTTTCAACTTTCTTCTTCCGAACTCACCCCTTCCATGGCCGCCTTAAACCTTTTCCAAAATTTAGGAAAATTAGGGACCCCTATTATCTTTATTAGCCCCAAAGGGAAAATTTAGCCTCATCCAAAGGGACCAAACCTTTTAAAAGAAGAAACAAACCCCGATCCCCATAAGTCCTTCCCAATTTTTCCTAAAATGGATACCACCAAAGATGGAAAAAATTTTAATGGATTAGCCATGCCCGATCATTTCTGGAAATAATTGAGGACCACTTAGAAGGGTAAAAAAACCTACGAATGTTGAAAGAAGCTTGGGGAAAAAGAGGGACATGGGACAAATCCTTTTGTTTTAAAAAAATTTTAAAACCCCCTCAGGTCCTAAAAAATTTTAACCAAATAAATTTGCCCAAAACCCAATTCGAAAACCCAAAACCATTCCCCAAAAAGCATTTAATTCATTTTCGTCCCTTTTTAAAATTTTGAAAAACCCCCATTGCCCCAGGAAAAATTTGAATAAACCTTCTAAGAGATGAAACGAACAAGAAAATTCGCCAACCTCCCACCCAACCCATGGAAATTGGTGGGGGAGGGAATCTTCCAAAATTTTCCCAACCAAACCTTACCTTCGGCAACCTCCTCCATTTAAACCCGGGGTCCACCCTTCCCCCGGGGCCCTTTTGTTTAAAGAAGCCCTTTGGTAAAAGCCCTTTTGTGCCAACATGCATTCTTATGATTTTAATAATTATTGGGGAAAGCCCTTTTAACGAATAATCAAAGGGCCCTTGGCCGTAACAATGGTTTCTTTTGTTTTTGTGGATAAGTTTTGGGTTTCTCGCTGGAGGGAAATTGATGGGGGGAGGGGTCAAGTTAAAAAATAATTTTGAGAGAAAAAAGGGGGATTTGGGGGAATTTGGTAATTGTAAGGAGGGGGACGGGGGGGAGGGTTAAAGGGAAGGTGTGAAGGGGAAACAAATATAAAACCCCTTTTTTAAATTAGTTTTAGTGTATAAACCGGAGGTAACGGAAAATTTTTAAGGTAAGTTTCAAAATAAAATATTTAATAACTACTTTCCCCAAACACCCAAGGATCCGCCTTCTATTTTAAAAATATTTTTGGGCCCACCCTAAAAATAAATTTTTAAGAAACACCCAATTTTGGGGAAAAAAAAAATTTTGGGTGGATTTTTGGAAAAAAAATTTTAATATGAGGGGGAAAAAAATTATCCCACTTTCAAGCCCAAACGGGTAAGCAATCAAGAAAAAAGTTTAAGAATACATTTAAAATAGGATACCCAAATCCTCGAAATATGAGTAATCAACTCTTGTTGTGGTTGAAACCCTTTTCCAATTTTTCAAGAGGTTTGAGGAGGAATACAAAGTTGATTTTAAAGTGAAGCTTGGATCTCCTAAATTCCAACCTCATTTTTAATTGCCCTTCGGGGGTTTTCAAAATCCGGGAACTTTGATCACTAGTACCCAAATAGTTTAACAATAATATTTTTTGCTCGCATTGTCCCAAGAAAAGGGTTGCCAAATTTGAATATGCAACCCCCTGAATGCAACCCCCATCTTTAGAAATGCAAATTGGCCCCAAGATTATTCACAAAAAATAGAACCAAAATTTAAACCAAATCTCTACCTGTTTAATAAAATTAAAGACAGCCATTTCTATATATTCAACCAAGGTGGATAAGGAACCCGGTTGCTTAAAATAAATACCAAAAGAGCGGGAAACGAAAATATTCCCCATGTACTTTTCTGTTTCAAAGATCTCCATAATTCCACACTAAAAATTTTCAAGTAAATACATCACTTTTCGGAGTTAGGGAATGTAAAGCCCCTTCTAAATATTTTTGTTTTTACCATATGTGATTCCTTTTAGAGAGAAATCCAGCAAACAAACCAACACCTAAGGATAACCGCCCACTGGAAAGCAAGGGGAAAGGGACCCCATCATGCCCCTATAATAGTTTTTCCAAATTACCGCGAGTCTTCATCTTAATTTTTTATGTTAGTGGCCACGGGTGAAAGGTTTTATCTTAGCCCCATCTAGTCCATATTTCTTTGGGAAATTTTTTTTTTTATTTTGTTGATGAATAAAGATACCGTTAAAATTTGTTTTTTCCAAAACCAAGGAAGAAATTTAATTTCTCCTCTAATTACCACCAAATTACCATTACAAGAAATTCTTTTAAAAACGCATGGGTAAAGACCAAAAAAAATTATCAAATATATTTAAAACAACAAAAATTTTCCAACCTTTTATTTTTTAAAAAGAATGAGGTTTTACTTTTAATTTTAGAAAATTTTTCAAAACAAAAACGATAATTCTCGATTAGTCTAGGTGCCTCGCTTTTTGCCCATAAAGAGTTTATCAAAACTTTAAGGATTTCGGAAAGGGGTTTTTGCCGTGTGCCCAAAATACTCCCCAAAACCATTTAAGAATGCAATTTTAAACCCATTTATATAATTTTAAAAATTATAAAAGCAAAGAAATGAAATAAAATTTAAAGCTTTAATCAGGAACTGAGAAAGTTTGGGTAGCCAATACCTTCCCCGCTGATTTATCCCTTTTCCACCAACCTGCTTTTTTTCTAACACGGCATGTTTATCCAAATTTTGGGTTTCCCCCCAATACCCATTTAAGTCCATAATTTCTTGTTTTCGCTTTGCTTGTCTTATTTCTTTTTAAACCCCCGCTTTTTTAATTTTATCTTGATGGCCAACAACCAATCTTTAAAGCCGTTATTCGGGTTCCATTTTGAGAAAAAGGGCAGTGTTTCCATTTGGGACCTATTTGTATTCTCCCAGTCGCCATGAAAGTCCGTGGGGTTGACTTTTGTTGTTTTAAACGCTTTTGGGGAAAAAAAGCCCCTGGGAGACCGGGGGGAAGGTGCCTCCTGACTTGATTATTTGGGGTTTAAATTTCAATTCTTTCTTTGAACTTTGAAATCCTTGGGGAACCGTGTTAAAACCCCCTGCGGGTTCCCCTTTTGATTTTGTTTTAAGATTCCTCACCTTTTGTTGTTCTACCAGATCTTTCCCTTTGATATTTTCCCAAATTCCTTCCAAAGACCTTCCTTAAAAATAATTTTTTTCTTGGTTCACTTTAACAGAAAAGTTTACCAAAATATTAAAATTCTTAAAAATTTTTTTTTCTTTTATAAACCCAATGTTTTTATATGTGATTTAAACCAAGAAATTTCCTATCATTTCCCCTTCCATAAATTTACTTTAAAATTTCGCTTTTTCCCAAAATGAATAAAAATGTTATCCGGACTTCCAAAATAAATATTGTTTAATTCCAAAAACCGGGGGCCCTTTGGGGATTTCCCTAATTAAAACCCCATATATAACATGCAAATATTAACGCCGCCAAAAATTTCTTGTGGCCTACTGAATTTAACATAGTTCTGTATTTCCCTTTTAGTTCTTATTCTTTTTGCCCCCCAAAATTCATTTTTTGTGGTTTCAGGCGCTGAGAAATTAAGACTTAAACAAAGCCGTGGTAAATAACCATAAACTTTGAATTTTCAAACTTTTCCATGATCCATCTTTGGGAGTTGATTTACTAGAATTTCAATTTTTAAAAAATGAAAAATTTATCAAAAGCCTCCGTAGATAAAAAAAAATTTTGGATTCTCATTGGTCCACAAAGATCCATATGAATTAATTCAAGTGGTCTTGAGGTGGTCACTACATTTTTTAGGTTCAAGGATGACCTTACATGTTTTCCTTTGGCACAAGGATCACATACTTCATTCTTTTGAAATTTAAGGGACGGTAATCCTCTTTACTAGTCTTTTAGATCGTAAAGTATTAAGCAATGAAAAACTAGCATGACCTAATCGCTTATGCCAAAGAAGAGGGTCATCTTCTATAACACTCGACATGTTAAACCGGTTTTAGGAACAAGTGCGTGTCCACCACGAGGTGTTCCCTTTCTCGATTCCTTCCCGAATGGTGTTACCTGTGTCGCTCCTGAAAATGATGCACTTTTCGTAAGTAAAGGTTACAGTGAGTTACTTTATCACAAAATTGAGAAATACTTAAAAGGTTGGTTTCAAATTCTCACCAAAAATACATTATCTATCTGATGGAACTGACCTTCCTATCTTGCTCTCGCAAAAATTTCACCTTTCATGTTGTCGCCAAAGGTCACAGCCTCCATCATAGGCTTCCAAAGGAGAGAAATTTTGATCTATCGCCTCATGTGTTTGGAAATGTAATCGCCGAGATACCATGAGTCGCTCCTCACTAGAACCCTCGCAAAACAACTTATTTAGTAGAGGGTGGAACCCACCATCCTCGGTTCCATGTCGACTATACAAGAATCAAATTTCTTTATCCAAACCCTATCGCTAATAAATTTGGTTCGTTTTTGTTGTGTTGTTCCTTTTTAAACATTGATGTTTCAGTGCCAGTTTGCCACAAAAGGAAGCACTTTTACTCTGGGAGATCAACGTAGACCTTTTTCCTTTTATCGTGTTTGTTATATCCTAGACCTTCGGTTCCTTTAGTTCTAGCATTAAGAATCCATTTGGGAACTTCTCTAGTTTTCCCTTTATCTCTTGAATTTAATTCAAGTTTAAGTTGATCGTTTTCTTTTAAGGTGGATTCTAGGTCGGATTTCATTTGAAAAAGTAAACATTGAATTTCTTTCTTAGCTTCATAATCCACTTCCATCTCAAATTGCTTAAGTTGATTTAATTCAATATTTAGCATGATGTTTTCTTCTTTAACTTTCTCTATAGCTTCTTTTAACATCACATTTTTATCAAACAATTCAAAGAATCGATTTTGCACATCGGATCTAAACGAATTAAGGTAGGATATTTGGTCTTTACATGCTTTAAGGTCTTTTTCAGTTTTGAGACAGAGGGTGGTTTGTTTTTCTAAATTTTCGTGAGATTCTAAAAACATTTTAATTAATCTATGTTTATCCAATTTAAATAAATAATCAGAAAATGGATCAGAAGACTGTACCTCTTTTTCTTTAGAGTTTTCTTCATGCGTGGCCATGAGACAGAGATTAGCTACTTCTTCTTCTTCAATGGGAGTTTCGGTTTCGGCCTCGCTTTCGGATTCTCCCCATGCAGCTATCATGGCTTTGCGAAAATCGGCTTTGTTGAAGTTCCCTTTTGATGGTTGTCTTCCTGTCTCTCTTGCCTTCCCTTTAGCTTTCTCATTCTTCCATAGTGGGCAATCCTTGATGAAGTGCTTCGACTTCCACATTTGTGGCATTCATATATTATGGAATTAGACGTTATTCTTTCTATATTGTTTATCTCCATTTTGTGCTTGTTGTTCCTGAAAAACTTCTACAATCTATGTACCAAAGATGGTCGCTCTTCCCTCATCAGCTCAATCTTCTTGATTGTTTGCAGTCGAGCGCGTACCTTTGTTCCTGAATGCCACCGCTCCCGATGTAATTCATGAGTCATAAGGGAACCACCAACTCTTCCGATTAAACTTGTAAAATCTTTAGATTCTTGAATGGTCGCGACCTTGCTCTCCAACGCATCATCTTGAGGTAGGCTTCTTAGATCTTCGCACTGCTCATCAGAGGGAATAAGCCTTCCAAGGGAGACTAGCTCATTCGTGATGTTCGTGAACCTAGTAAACATTTCTTGAATGCTTTCTTTCGGTTCCATAACAAATCTTTCATATTTGGACATGAGCAAGTCAATCTTGGAACGCTTGACTTCGCTTGTTCCTTCATGGGTAACTTCCAGCAGATCCCAAATTTGTTTTGCTGATTTGCAACCCATAATGCGATTATGTTCATTTGGACCAAGCCCACAATGAAGTAATTTGATAGCAAGAGCATTCATCTCCATTTTCTGAAAATCTTCCTTCTCGTATTCTGTAATAGGTTTGGGAACAGTCTCGTTATTGGAGTTGGTAGTTGTTACCTCAAAGTCTCCAACTTCGATGACTCTCCAAACTTGATAGTTTTCGTTTGATAAGATCTCATCCTGCTTTTTCCAATAGGTATAGAATTTGCCATCAACATTGGTGGTCTCCGAGTAGAGTACCCTTCTTCCATACCTCGCTCATTTTCAAAGATCTCTAATACACCAAGATACGGCCCCGGGTTTCTGATCAAATGAGGAACAAGGCTCATACCAATTGTGAAACACGGTAAAACAATGAACTGTAACAAGAGGGGGGGTGAATTGTTACTTGTTGTCTATGGAGTATTTTCGCCCTTTTCTTGCGGAATTTTGTATAATGAAAATACTCAAAACAAAATAAAGAAAGTTTAAAGAAACACAAAGATTTTAACGTGGGAATAGGAACCACGACCCACTAGGGATTTCTCTTCTCTATTGATTTATGTAATTAAATTCTTTATTACACAAAATCTTTCTTCTTCTACTTCTCTTCTCTCGGTTTCTTTCTTATTCTCCTTCTCTATTCTCTTTCTTTTTCTCTCTTCTCTTTCTCACTTCCCCTTTTAGACTTTTCCAAGTCTAATACAAATTCTCTCTAATAAACCCTTTACAAGATTTATCTAAATTTGGAAGAACAACTATAGAATAGCACAAGGAATTGATCTTGGAATTAATAAGCCTTTAAAACATTCAAGATCTCCTTTTCTTGATTTTTGAACTCACGAAATTTGGGCACAAATATTTTCCGAAAATATTTTTTTCTCTCAAAGTTGAACTCCGATTTGTGCCGGTTAGAAAATGAGTTTATATATCTTTTAGATCAAGTTTACCCATAATCCCATAATATAGAAATGTGGGATATGTGGGCAATACACGTGAGGTTGAGAATAAATTCCTTGGAGGTTACTCCAAGTCTAATTTTACCTTTAGCTAAAAATAGCCAAGATCCCTAATTTTTAGGAGTCTTTTTAGGAGTTATTTATCTTAATTCTTTGACTTATTCCTTGTGCATCCTATAGCTATTTAACCGTACAACAAGACTAAAAAGAAAAATAAATTTAAGATTATTTTCTTGATTAATTTTGTTGACTTCTTCTCTGACCGGATTCTTAGGGAACACCGTACTGTCTCTATCTGCAACGTTCATCAGTTCATCAATATCTGGAACAGTAGACATGAAATCTACTCTTGACTTCAACATTGACCTTCTCTACTGACTTGACTTTGTTGACTTTGACTTTGACTAGTACGATCAACCTTTGACCAAGTCTTTAGGTATCATCGACGATTATGACAACCGGATATATTACCTACAAAACAATCTCTAAAATACTTTGTTTGTTTATAATTGTTAAGTCATCATCAAAACTCAAATAGGCCAACAAAGTATGTTGAGCATAATGTACGATTGAATGAAAAATAGAGCAGCCAAAGCACAAGAACAAACTCAATGCAATAGGATTTAGGCTAGAGACAAGACAACCTCAATCACCCCTAGTTTAATACTTAAGAACACACTCAAAGTATTAACGAACTCTTGTAACTTTGGACAGACACAAAGATATGCAAGAAGAAAACACAAAGGTTGATTCATAAAACAAGTCTGAACTTTTCATTCATGAATATCTCTATTTAAATAGAGCTACAATAGCAAAAGGAAGCTAAAAGGCAAGAATAATATAGGTGGGACGTCCAAGCATGGGGGACAAGCATTGAAACTCATAAAACAACATTAAATAGCCTCCAAAGCATGCATTAGGCTGATTTAAGTTGTCCCTATGCATGCAGCAGCTAATTAAACTTATTTAAGTGCTAAAAAACTTCAAAAAAACATAAATAAATTTGGACCTATCAAAAGTGACGTCCAACAACCTTATTTAGCTTCACTTTATCTTCAATTAAACTTAGACATGTAACAAATTCATATTTAAAAGGATTAAAACCAAGTACTTCAAGAACTAAAGCAACTGGCTCATGAGATAATGTATCTGATCTTGGATCATTCTCTCCTTCTTTTGATGAGTTTGTCCTCAAACTTGAATCATCTAAGTATGGTGACAAATCTCCCACATTGAAAGTAGCACTAACACCCATCAACTCATCAGGAAGTTCAATCTTGTATGCACTATCATTTATCCTCTCAAGTACTTTAAACGGACCATCAGAACGAGGCATAAGCTTGTTTTTGCGAAGCTTAGGAAATCTCTCTTTTCTCAAATGAAGCCAAACCAAATCCCTAGGGTTAAATATGGGTTGTTTTCTTTTTTTGTTTGATCTCTCTTGGTATTTTTTATTCATCTCTTGAATTCTTTTCTTTACTTGCTCACAGGTTTTTTGAAAGGTTTCCACCCTCTTGTTTGCATCTTTTTCTACCATATTATTTTTAACCAAGGGAATCAAATCAATAGGCACAAATGGATTTACTCCATACACTACTTCAAAAGGAGAACGAGAAGTAGTTAAAGAATGAACCCTATTGTAAGCAAACTCCGCATGGGCTAGTTTCACATCCCAATCTTTTTGCGTTTTTGTAACATTCGAGAAATTAATTCGGGATTTCAAAATAAATAATAATAATAATAATAATAATAATAATAATAATAATAATAATAATAATAATAATAATAATAAAAATAAAAATAAAAATTAAATAATAATAATAATAATAATAATAATAATAATAATAATAATAATAATAATAACTCCTTTCCCCTTCCTTTTCGTGAAAACCCAAATACTAACCCCAATATCTTTCTTCTCCCTCCCATTTGAAAGAAAAACCAGTAAACCATAGCCAGACCATCTTCTTCGTACTTTTCTCATGCCATTTTATCTGAAAATGGAAAATCTAGGCTGAAATTCTTCAAACAAATGTTCGATCTTCCTCTCTCGTGGTTCCTGAGTTCATGTGCTTGAGAACCACCATTTGTTCTCAATGGTTTCTTCCCAAAACAGCTGTGGTAGCAGGCTCTTTCAGCAGCCTGTTCATGTCATTTTCTAGGCTGGAAACGCAGTCAGATTCGAGTCTTCTCCCCCACTATTTTTGGTTTGGTATGATCTAATCTTGTTCAAGCATTTTGTGCGTTGTTGGGTTAATTAGGGGTTAGGGCTGAAAATGTTTAATCCTTCATTCTTTTGGCAGATTACTTGATAAAGACACATCTATATTCTTTGCCTTTACAATATGTTAAGATTTCATTATTTTAGTTCTTTATCATCAAAGAATCACTAATCAAGAAGACTACCTTATTATTCCAAGTTTTCGCATATTACTCTTGTCTCGGTATATTTGGTCAAAAATTAAAATTAGTAATGAATATTGAAATATTAAATAGATTGTTATTGGAAATTTTGGAATTATGAATTTGTTTGAGTAATGAATAATTTGAGGTTCTTGAATGAATTAAGAGATTCTTGTAGAAATCAAGAATTGTGATTTGGGAGATATAATAATATTTGTTGTTCTTACTACTTGGGATAGTTTGACATTCTTGAAGGGGTTATACGATTCTTTGGAGGATTTATGGATTTTGGATTTATATGAAATATATGTGGTGAATTGGAAATTTAAAGAGAATTAGGGATATGAGCAATCTTTTAAGGAATATAAACTAGCCTAGAGTATGGTAATAATATTTTGATGACATATTGGGAGTTTGAGTTAGAACTTGCGCAACCCTTTAATGATTAGAAATGGTTAGAATAGAATCTTGGTTTGATCTACATATATAGGAGGAGATGTAATAAGTTATTTGTTAGTTTAGTAGCATCAGACGCACTTTGGTGATTATATTTACTGTCATGCTTCAAGATACGACTACGTGACGAGCCCTTTTATTCAGCTACTGTAAAATTGGTCTTGACTCTTGAAGCGACATTGTCGGTGAGTAGTAGCAGTCCCTTAAAGGGTCTGGCTAGACTACTGTTTTGAAAATGATTTGTTTTTATATATCAAATTCTTTTGAACTGATGAATATCGATGATGAGTTGATTATGAATGATTATGTTGATTTTGTTATGGTCAATGTATCGGGCTTGCGAGCTGGTCATTGACGGAGTTGAGGGACATTGTCCTCTACTCCCTGTTTTTTTGAGGTGAATTGTCATTCAAATATTGACTAGCCTCACCCGAGAGCGACATAGTCATAGAGCTACGGGGCACCTCTCAAACTAGTGCGCACATAGATCTAGGGAAAGGATGTTGCTTTTAAACTAATGCTTTGAATTACTGAGTTTTGTTGTTTTGGATTGTTACTTCTCATTCAGTTCATCTGACTCCCTGTTGTTTTCATCTTTTAGTTTGATTACAGATCGGTACCAGTCGGGAACGAAGGTATATCATCGATGATAAGAGAGCGCTAGAAGATCTCGTGGAATGAGGATTTGTTCGCTTATGAGTATTAGATTTGTCGGTTGTACAATTGTGTAATAGAATAGACTATGTAGTTTTGAGTACATTACACTTTTATGTTGTGTCGATTTGGTTCTTTTATAGCCATTGAGATTAGAGGTCTGGTTAGCTGTCACAAATGAGGATTTGGATATGTGAGATCCAATTTTATAGGACATTATGTTGACTTTGACTTCATTTTGGGTTTATGAATACGTAATGACCCTGTTTACCCAGTTAATGGTAAATCGGTTGTTACAGTTTTGCTCACAAGACCACGTCACCCAAAATTCTATTTGTCACCTCAGTTTGCCCATTTGTTTGGGGATGATGAGAGGTGCTAAATAGTAATTTGGTACCAAACAACTTCCATAGGGTCCTCCAAAAGTGACTTAAAAACTTGGAGTCCTTATCCGAAAATATACTTCTAGGAATGCCATGAAGTTTGACAATTTCCTTGAAGTACAATTCAGTCACTTTTACAGCATCATCTGTTTTATTACAAGCTACAAAATAAGCCATTTTGGAAAATCTATATACCACCACCATAATGCTATTTCTACCCCTTTGAGTCCGCGGTTGCCCAACAATGAAATCCATGCTATCACTTTCCCAAGGAGAATCTGGAACGGGTAATGGAGTATAAAGCCCCTTTGTGAAATGCCCTTTGGACTTTTGACATGTAGCACATCTCTCCACAACTAAAGTAACATCCTTGATCATACTTGGCCAATAGAAATGCTCCCCAAGAATATCAAGAGTCTTTTGAATGCCAAAATGACCAGCTAATCCATCACTATGAACTTCTCTTACCAACAATTCACACATGCCACCCTTAGGAACACACAACTTGTTACCTTTAAAAAGATAACCATCTTGCTCAACATAATCTTTCGATGGCTTTGGAAACTCATTAGCAAAATCAGGATCATCTTTGTAATACTCCTTAAGTTGTTCAAAACCCAAAACCTTAGCATTCCCCATAGAAAGCAAGTATGCTCTTCGAGACAAAGCATCAGCTACAATATTGCTTTTTCCATCCTTATACTTGGAGCTAAAGGTAAATGATTGAAGAAATTCGACCCACTTTGCATGTCTTTTATTAAGTTTTTGTTGCCTATTTATGAATTTTAAAGCCTCATGATCAGAATGAAGAACAAAGGGTTTTGGTCTAAGGTAATAAGACCAATGATCAAGAGCTCTAACTATGGCATAAAACTCACGATCATAAGTAGAATAATTCAATTTAGCCCCACTTAACTTCTCACTAAAGTAACTTACTAGCGTCTTTTCTTGAATAAGGACAACCCCTATTCCAACCCCACTTGCGTCACACTCTACTTCAAACACGTCGTAAAAATCAGGGAGAACAAGTATAGGTGCATTGCAAAGCATGAATTTGACTTTATCAAAAGCCCTTTGAGCATTTTCACTCCATTCAAATTCACCCTTTTTTTGTTAACTCGGTAATGGGAGCCATAATAGAAGAGAAGTTTCTAATGAACCGCCTATAGAAAGAAGCAAGCCCATGAAAACCCCTTACCTCATGCACATTGGTTGGGGCCAACCGAGACTTAACTGCCTCAACCTTTTCCGGATCTTCTTGCACTCCTTCTCTAGTCACTATGTATCCCAAAAATGACACACTAGGGGTCATAAACAAACACTTCTTAAGCTTTCTATACAACTTTACTTCCCTCAATTTTTCAAACAGCCTCTTCAAATGCACCATATGATCTTCATTGTTTTTACTATACACTAAAATATCATCTAAGTAAACAACAACAAAATTATTAAGAAAAGGACGGAGAACCTCATTCATCAACCTTATGAAAGAACTTGGAGCATTGGAAACCCCAAATGGCATGACTAACCACTCATATAACCCTTGTTTAGTTTTAAAAGCAGTTTTCCATTCATCCCCTTCCCTTATTTTCATTTGATAATAACCACTCCTTAAATCTATTTTGGAAAAGACTAAGGCTCCACTTAATTCATCAAGCATATCTTGCAACCTAGGCATTGGAAAACGATATTTGATGGTGATGTTATTTATGGCTCTACTATGTACAACATTCTCCAAGTGCCATCTTTCTTAGGCACTAAAAGGGCTGGAACAGCACAAGGACTAAGACTTTCTCTCACATAGCCCCTTTCAATCAACTCACTCACTTGCCTCTCAAGCTCTTTACTCTCCTCGGGGTTACATCTATAAGCAACTTTATTTGGCAAAGGTGCTCCGAGAATCAAGTCAATGGCGTGCTCAATGCCTCTTATTGGTGGGAGGCCCTTGGGCAAGTCATTTGGAAAAACATCTTTGTGCTCTTCTAATAACTCATTTAAGGAGGATGAGTTATCATAAGAAGTACTAATCTGATCTTTGGTCCTTAGAACCAAAGCATAACCACCACCACATTCATCCACTATTTTTTCAAACTCATTACATGTTACAAGATAGTTACTTTTGTCTTTTTCTTTCTTAGCAACTTTAGGGGGTAAGGGAATTAATTTAACTTTTCTACCAAGGTCATCCAAATTGCCATGGTCTATGCTTCGAATTGTGATCATTACTTTTCTACCAAAGCATGTTACAATATACTGATCGGGACTTTACGTCCTTTAAATATAATACCGCAAGTGCACGGCGTAGCTTAGTACGACGACAAGTACGGGTCGAATCCACAGGGAGTGGGGGTTATGTACATGGCTTCTCAATCAATTAGTGAGCTCTAAAACGTATAAAATGGTGTTTGGAGGTAGAACTAAATAAAGCAAGTAATTAAAAAGAATGGAATGAAAAGCGAAACATAAAAGTAATTAACAACACAATGAACTAAGGCAAAGAACACAATGAACACAATCAATTAGCTAAATAGGCATAGGTTAGGCTTTCTCACCATGGTAGTCTTTACTAACTTCAACCTAAGGTTATGGTTATGGGTTGTTATGAGGAAGAACGTATCTTAAATACTAATGTTCTCTCTCGAGCAACATTAGCTTCCTAAAACATACTTAACCACCTATTCTCATGGAGCTAAGCATAGATTAAGACATGGAGCACACATTCATTATTTCCAATCAAAACATCTACCTATTCTCATGGAGATGATTCAACTTTTAAGCATAGATTATCGTTAAAAATCGACTCTCATCCTCAATTCAACGACACTAAACAAGATAGCAAAACCTATGTTAAACCATAAACAACACAACCAATGCCAAAGGTAAAGATAGCAATTCAAACTATATACATGGTGATCATGCCTAACCTAAACCAAAACAAACTACTCACACATATTCATATTGAGACTATAGATTGCAGTTAAGCCAAGGATCATGGATGAATGAATTGAGCTATTGTATCTTAACAAGATGAATGCAATCAATTGAAGAACAATCAAGCATAAACATATGAAAGTAAAAGCAAACAATAACTAAATAACATGAATTAAATTCAATGTAAATAAAGATAGAAATTACTCTTTGATGAACAAAATGAATGGATGATTCAAAGTAATTCCTTCCAAAAGCTTCAATACAATACACCAATGGTTGAAGAAATCCAAATGGCAAAGTGTTACAATAAGGAATGAAATTAAGATTGAAAATGAAATTGCAAGTGTTTGATTTGAAAGTGAAATTGTACTAAACACTAATTCTCTATTGAAATGAAAGCTAAGCAAATGAAGAATACATAAAAATTACTCTAAGTGATGGTGAAATCTGAGATGCTAAATTGAGATCAAAGCTGAGATGCTTGAACTCCTCCTTCTTCTTCTCTATTTATAGGCTTCAAAGCATGTGGGGGTGGTGGTTTCATGATTGCTCCACCACCCCTAAGGTGTAGGAGGGAGGTGCCACCCCTAGAGATAGGGTAGGGTGGCAAGGGAGGCTTGGCAGCAGAGATAAGAAGCAAATGAATTTAATTGGACCCAATTGCTTTTTAAAAGAATCGCGAAAAGCTGCTGCCACCCATTTTGCTCGACCCGAGCAAGCCCGCTCGACCTGGTTGAGCGACCGTCAGGTACTTTAACAAAAACATCAGAATGTGGACAGAAGGTGAAATTTGCTCCGCTCGACCGAGCCATCTCGCTCGACCAGGTCGAGCGGATGCCCTGTGCTTTGCTTTTGGGTTCTGCAACTGATCAGAAGCTACTGGAAGTTAAAGAACACTTCGCTCGACCGAGCCATATTGCTCGACCTGGTCGAGCGGCCTTCAGGATGGCTTTACTCAGCTTCTGATCTCAAGTGTGGTTTCAAGGATGCTCGAGCCACCTTGGCTCGACCCAGATTTGGTCGAGTGGCTTTCAAATGGCCTATTTTGGCTCTCGTTTCGACTCATCTTCTTGACTTGGCTTATCGAGACCTTGCTTCCTTAAGTTTTCGGAGCTGGATGAGCAACGTATGCATCAAAAGGGCTTGAGTTTTACCTGAAATTCAACAAAATAACAAAACACCAAACCAAGCGTAAAATCTTATATAAAACAAGCATCGCTGCATTAAATCTCGACATAATTCAATTAAACAATGGGGATAAAGTATGAATAAAATGTAGCTAACATATACTCATTACTTTTTCCTCTATACTCCGAATTGTGATCAAATTGCCATGGTCTTCCAAGGAGCAAGTGACAAGCATCCATTAGAATTACATCGCACCATCTTTCATCTTCAAAGCCTCCAATAGAATAAGAAACCAAAGCTTTCTTCCCCACCTTTATTCCAGTGTTATCATTCAACCAATTCAACTTGTAAGGTTCTTCATGATCTCTAGTAGCTAACTTCAACTTACTCACAACTTCAGATGATATTACATCAGTTTATGCACCACTATCAACTATAACATTGCAAGTCTTCTCTCCAATCTTGCATCTAGTATGAAACAAATCGTGGCGTTGCTTCAAATCAGCTTGTGGCTCACTAAATAGCACTTTTCGAACCAACATCATATTGTAGTCATCTTCTGGTTGTATTTCCTCCTCATAATCATCCTCCAAATCTTCCACTTCATTTGCCACAAAATTATACATTTTTTCCTCTTTATCCATAATAACACACTGAGTAGATGTTAAAACAGCCTTGCTAGGACATTCACTAGCAATATGTCCTCTTCATGACATTTAAAACATTTCCTCCTTGTTGCAAGTTCACTAGGCGACACAACAGCCTTTTCTTTTGATTTTTCGTTTTTAAATTGGATGGGAAAGCCTTACATTGAAAAGTACTCCCTTTTGAGCTAGAAGGAGTAAATTTCGAAGTACATTTGTAAGGAAACTTAGGCTTTTCCTTCTCTTTCTCTTCCTAGGATTGTGCTTCATATTTCAAAGCCAATTTGCAAACATCACTAAACGAAGCATAATGAGTAACTTCCAATTTTCTACAAATATTTTTAGACAACCCTTTAATGAAACGAGCAATTTTAAAGGCTTCCTTCTCTTACAAATCACAAATTAAACACAGTTTTTCAAACTCTCTAATGTAATTTTCCACACTCATCTCATTTTCTTGTGAAAGATGTGTAAGCTTCAAGTATTGATCTTGCTCATACTCCTTACTCACCATTTATCCTTCATCTTTTTTTTTTAATTTTTCTCAAGACTCCATTTTTTCCTTCCCTTTTCTTCTTCTATTTGCTTTAACATTTTCGTACCATAAGGCAACAAGTTTAGTGAGTTTAAGAATAACACGCTTAAACTTCTTTTTATCATCATACTCCTTATATTCAAACATCGTTTCAATTTGCCTTAGCCAATCAAGAAATGATTCGCTATCATGACCTCCATTAAATTCAGGAAGATCAATTTTAAGCCCCCTATCTTCATCAAAAGATTTATAATTATTTCCACTACTAGAATCCTCATTTTCAATCTCACCAATTTTTCTTGTAGCTTTTAAAAGCATATCAGCCATAACATCCATTCTTGTATCTTGCTTTTGTTTTTCAATCTCACTCTCTTCATTTTTTTTCTCCATTCTTTCTAACCTCAAATTGATGGATCTCAACAGCTCAGCAAGGTTTTCTTCAGCCATTTTTTTTAAAACCGAAAGCAACACAACAGGAGGTCTAATACTTTGTGTTTATTTTGAATGAACTAACACTTTGAAACACTCTTTAAAATACCAAAGCTCTGATACCAAATGATGTAAATGCTAATTCAAGACTTCCTAAATGATTAAAGAAGGAAAAGAACAAAGAAAAGAAAAGAGAAGTATTTTGGGCAGAATGTATGATTGATGAAAAATAGAACAACTAAAGCACAAGAACAAACTCAATGCAATAGGATTTAGGCTAGAGATAAGACAAACTTAATCTCCCCTAGTTTAATACTTAATAACACACTCAAAGTATTAAAGAACTCATGTAACTTTGGACAGACACAAAGATTTACAAGAAGAAAACACAAAGGTTGATTCATAAAACAAGTCTGAACTTTTCATTCATGAATATCTCTCTTTAAATAGAGTTACAATAGCAAAATGAAGCTAAAAAGCAAGAGTAATATAGGTGGGACATCCAAGCATGGGGGACAAGCATTAGAGCTCACAAAACAACATTAAATAGCCTCCAAAGCATGCAATAGGCTGATTTAAGTTGTCCGTAAGCATGCAACAACTAATTAAACTGATTTAACTGTTAAAAAACTTCAAAAAAACATAAATAAACTTGGACCTATCAAAAGTGACGTCCAAAAACCTTATTTAGCTTCACTTAATCTTCAATTAAACTTAGACATGTAACAAATTCAAATTTAAAAGGATTAAAACCAAGTACTTCAAGGCAACTGGCTCATGAGATAATGTAACTGATCTTTGATCAGCTCATAAGCTATTTAATCTTACTTGTCATGTTTTGAACATGTTTTTTTGCTTTTGCTTTTGCTTGTTATCCAGGAAATGGTATTCACAGAAACTTGTAGGGGATCTCCACCAAATTCTTTCAACACGACCAAAATATTTCCTGTCGCTTTAAGATGATCGAGGAATGTGGTACCTATGGAAGAAAACATGCATATCTTCAGTAAACTATAGTAATTTTCACTCGATACAACATCGTTTTCGATTGAATTCATCAGCCTGCAGGCTTGAATTCCAAGTTTTTTAGACTGAAGTTGCAGGTTTTTCAGACCAGCAAGCTGTATCGAATTTGATGGCCTATGAAATTTCAGCTTACTAACAGATGTGTCGTGCAAGGGAAGGACAATGAGCTAAAAGCTACTTACAATGTTTATGAAGGTTTTCCCTGGTAGGTTAGCATGGACGCCCAGTAACGACCAATACTTTGTCTGTTAATCTAAGGTTCACCTTTGCCCATCGTTCTTAGATCTAAAGCTACCGAATCATCATCTTCTGGCGCATGAAAAGAATCATCAAACTATTTACCATAATACAACAATTTACAAATTTTTTAACTCTATATTAGCATATAACTAATGCTTACCTTTACTTTAACTCTATCATCAAACTATTTACCTTTAACTCTATCAAATAGGTCGATAAATACGAATAAACCTAAGCATAATCAACCTTGTATCCCCATTTATTATTGATTGCTAAATCATAGATATCACTTTCTTCACATCTTACATTTACTTCGCTTAGTCTAGTATAGATGAACTAGTTATGATTACTCTTTTGGAAAGGAAGGACATAATAAAAGCATAGATGAACCAATTAACAAATTTACTCCTACAACAGTCAAATATCAACAACTTAAATTCAGAACAAGTATTCATACCAGGGGCAATGTAACCATACGTAAAACCCAGAAAAAATCAATCAAAAGCCCTAAAAATTTGCCAATAATAGAAAGCCCCAAAAAATTGCTATTATAAGAAGTATAGAATAAGTAAAACCCAGAAAATTTGCCAATTTTTCAAGAACTTTTCTATTATAAGAAGTATAGAATAAGTAAAACCCAGAAACAATCAATCAAAAGCCCTAAAAATTTGCCAATAATAGAAAGCCCCAAAAATTTTCATTGAAATTATAAATGTATACCTGAGCCACTCGATGCGAATCCCTGGTGATCACCTACAAGATACCAAGTAAAAAGAAAAATCAACACAGCAACATCTTGAGAGAAGAAGCAGAAATATCAAAATCTTAAAGGAAATAGCTGAAACAGACATTAATTTGAAGCAAAATCACAAATAATTTCATATGAAGATTCACAATGATCGAAAGAACCCCTAAAAATCATGTAATTTTCGAGAGAACAGACATTAATTTGAAGCAAAAGCTCACCTTACTAAAACCCTAATTCTACAAAATAGAAGATATACGTATAAAATACCAAAGAGAAGACGAAATAGAAATTAAAAGGCAACAAAAAGGAAAAACCATAACCTTGAGAGAAGAAGTAGTGTGATAATTGAAGGGAATATCGAGAGAACAAAGCAAAGGAAAATGAAAATGAAAGTGAAGGAAGATAAGACAAGAAAGTCGTATTATAAAAGAGAGAACAAATGCTGCGGTCACAAGACAAACCTCAACCTATAATTATCAATCAAAATTTTAAAGCATTATTTGCTGCGGTCAATTCTAAAACCGCAGCATATACTCTATTGCTGTATTTTTTTTAGGCTTAATTGCTGCGGTCTTATGATAAACCGCAACATTTGTAGTAGTTTTTTTGCCTTATTATTTCACCTATTTTATGCTGCGTATGAAATAAACCGCAACAAAAGCTTAACAGCAGCTATGTTTTTTTTCACTAGTGTTTTTTCCAGCAATTATTTTTTAAAACTGAATTGACATAAAATTTATTTAATAGATCATTAAAGTCAATCGTTTACATTGTTAGACTACCATAATTATAAAACTAAATTTTAGGAAAAATGTCAAGAATATTAAACCGAATGACAATTTGGCAACAAAAAAATTAATGCAAAAAAGTAGCCAGTTGTAATCAGTATGTATACAATTAGACTATCTCAACTGCCAAATATAGTGCAATAAAAATCAATCAACTAAAAACATGGTCTGATTTTTGGTAATGCAATTATTTCTTTTCAAAGATGTATTAACTCTCTAATGACAGAAATTACAATATAAATAGTCTAACATTTAATTTTTTTAGTCTAAATTTTATTAAAATATTACCGTATTTAAAAACTCGTGCATTGTATGAGTTTCTATCCTAGTACATTATTATTCTAATTTTTCTTTTCTCAAAATAGGGAACTCTTGTTGTTGAATGGAAAATTTTGGGTATTTCCACTGCTAGGAAATATTACAATCCTCTTCCATGGTCTCCTTGGGCAGAGAGTATTGCTAACAACCGCCTTTACAGGACGACTTCCCTAGTTGCCATCAAAAACTACCCACAGCGCAGAATTGCTGGTTTTTGCTATGATCCTTTACGCCCCAGCCAGCCTGCCAGATGAAGGAAATGAATATTTGCCTAGAGAATACCTCATTCTATTACCGCACTAGGCAAGGGCCTCTTCCTTTAGCAAAGAAAGAATACAAGGATTTTGTTGATTGGGTTGGCCTCGATTATTAGCTTTTCAAGACTTGGATCCATCAGTTGGAGGTGGCTTCTGGCTCCTCAAAATTTGGGTCTTCAAAAGGCCCAGTACCTAATGCTTACGGTCTTCCAGGGAGCTCACAGGTTGTCGTGGTACTCCCAAGAGAAGACTTAGATCTTGATTTCATTTTCCGGGAGCTATCATGACCCTGTTCGAGGTGGTTATCTTTTATGGGTTAGGGTTTGTGTTTATGTATATGTTTTTGTTTTTGGTTATTAATTTTGCTTTGCACTATAGTATTTTGTCAGCACCTGGTGTTGAGACTGCTCTTAGAACCCCTGTTGCTGAAGCTAGTACAAAAATTACTTTAGGTAACAAATATTGGTAACACATTTTGATATCCAACTTTTTAAAAACATTAGGTAACACTTTTGTAACACTTTCTCTTTAAGTAACACAATCATGTAACACTTTTTAAATTAGTAACACTTATATGTAACATTTTCAAATTTGGCAACACTTATATGTAATTCTTTAAAGTTAGTAACACTTGTATGTAACACTTTCGAATGTGGTAGTATGTAACACTTGTATGTAACAATTGGTAACCCGATCTCAAGCAGGAGTATTCACGGATGCGGAGGTAGTAGTAGATGAGTTCGGGGTCGGACTTTGATTGAGGTATAATCCCGCATCCACCCACTCTTTTCGAGACTCATCGTACGTTCTTGGGCCCATGTGATGGTAAAACTTCCTTTTCTTTGCTGACTCGGAAGCTTTACCATGCTTTTCCTAATAAATCAACAGAATTCAAATGTTATATATTATCAGTTTAATAATTAAATCAAAAAAAGTAAATTAAAATGAAAAGCTATAATATGGAATACTTACAACTTCGTTGGGAGTTGTTTTTTTGGCAACAAACGCCTCCCATTCATTCTTCGATATGTTAGGCCATATTTCATACGACATCTTTAAAGGTGCTTCTTCTCCACCTTCGTTTCCCGTTTTGACCTTCTTGGTCTGACGATGACTCTTCTTTGTGATCTAGCGAGCTACGAGCTTGGATTTGAAATCTCTGAATCTTTCAGCAACAGCTGAAAGAAAAATACTCTTCTTTTCTTCGTCGTGCTCGATGTGAAAAAGATTCTACAAAAGAATATTATAATTAATATTAATGTCAATTTAATTAATTTTAAAATGAAAGTAAATGAATAAAAATACTAAAGTTGCTTACCATAGTATCATTTCATAGTGAGTTCTTCAAACCCTCTGGAACCTCGTTCCACGCGTGCAATATTGAAATCTTGCGAACATATAGGCCCACTTGTTTTCCATATGGCCTACGCCACGTTTCACATGGCTGACCCAATGCGTTGTATTCAAGGTGCATGGGGTCCGTGACTTTGAGGTTTTTCGTAGGACCTCACCCTTTTCGTTTCTTAGATGTCATTGTTGTAGTAGGAGCATCTGTTATGACCATATCATTAATTGGAGGAGCATCATGAGCCAATTGCTCGTATCTAACAAGTGCGTCGTCATCTTCATTGGCATGATCATCATCATTTATGTCCATCTCCTTCCTCGGATCATAGTCCTTATCCGACACTATGAACCACGTCATCCAAAGTCTCAATCTCGGGCACAATTTCGTCTCTGAAAAGATGCATTGTAGATAAAGTACCTGAAAGAATATAAATAGAAATACATTAGAACATGTTTGAGCTTCAAAACACTTAAAAACGCAACTTAACACACAATTTCAAGCATATCACAATTTTTTTCGATTCTAACCACTTCAACACAATAATATGTACCAAATAGTATTGTGTGCCGAGTTTCGTGCATAACAAACCAAGTTTAAGCGATTTTACGCACGAAAGTGACAAAAATGCTTCAAAACACTTAAAAACGCAACTTAACACGTAATTTCAAGCATATGACAATTATTTTCAATTCTAACCACTTCAACACAATAATATGTACCAAATAGTGTTGTGTGCCATGTTTCGTGCATAACAAACCAAGTTTAAGCCATTTTACGCGCGAAAGTGACAAAAATAGTTCCAAATAATAACACTTGGGTGTTAGTGGATCTACCTCTTACTTCTAAACTAATAGGTTGCAAGTGGATTTTTCGAAAGAAAATGAAAATTAATGGTACTATTGATAAGTTCAAGGCTCGTTTAGTGGCACAAGGCTTTAGACAAAAGCTTGGTATCTATCATTTTGATACATATGCACCAGTTGTAAGAATAACCACTATTCGGTTATTGGTAGCTTTAGCTACGGTCTATTATCTAGAAATACATCAAATGGATGTTAAAACCGCATTTCTATATGGGGAATTAGATGAGGAAGTTTATATGAAACAACCCGAAGGGTATGTTTTGGAGGGACAAGAGCAAAAGGTTTGTAAACTTGTCAAATCCTTATATGGACTTAAACAAGCACCTAAGCAATGGCATCAAAAATTTGATAAAACGATTTTGTCCTTTGGATTCAAATTGAATCAAGCCGATAAGTGAGTTTATAAAAAATTTGATAGCCATGGTAATGGGGTTATCATTTGTCTATATGTAGATGACATGCTCATCTTTGGTGCTAGTTTAGTACAAGTTCAAGAGACAAAAGATTTTTTGTCTAGATCCTTTCAGATGAAGGATATGGGGGAGGCCGATGTGATCTTAGGTATTAAGATCATGAGGCAAAGTAACCGAATTAAGCTATATAAGTCAATCTCACTATGTTGAGAAGATACTTAAGCGATTTAGTATGCTTGATAAAGCATTGGTCTCTACTCCCATGGAACCAGGTGTGAAATTCGCCAAACATACCGGTCAACAAATTTGTCAATTAGAGTATTCAAAAGTCATAGGATCTTTGATGTATGCCATAACCTGTACAAGGCCAGACATAGCTTTTGCGATTGGTAAACTCAGTAGATTTACAAGCAACCCAGGTCCCCATCATTTGATGAGGATAAGGAGAGTATTAAGATACTTGTTGCGTACCAAGGATTATGATATAACTTATAGCGGTGAACCTCCTATATTAGAAGGTTATTCCGATGCTAGTTGGATCACTAATGAAGTGGATAGTTCTTATACATGTGGTTGGGTGTTTGTTCATGGAGGAGGTGCAATTTCATGGTCTTCTAAGATAACTCCTCTAATTTTGCCAAGCATATTGATCAAGCGTGGTCAATTTCCCAGGTAAAATTTAGTTACATTTTTTTAGTTGCAGTCTTTTTGTAATAATTTATTTATATTAATTTTCTAAATGAAGCCATGTTTTAGTTAAAAATTATACTCTTTAGTTGGATTTAATGTTCTAAAACTTGAATATGTTTAATTTTATTGTTGACGATAGAAGTTTTAGCTGGCATAATAATTTTAGGGTTTAATTCCATTTGGAAATCTAGAAAGATGATCTTTTATATATATAAAATCTAGTCTTGAGTTGGATTTCACTTCGTTTGGAATGTTAGAAAGGTGGAAATTTACAATATATATGAGGTTCCTTGGAGGGTTTAATGAATTATACATAATGGATCATACTTCTATAGTTGTATGGGATTCTTTTTTGTGTTGCAATAATACTGCTAGTATGCTAAACATCCAGCCCAACGAAGCCCCGTATCATGATTAATTGTTTACTTTGTCATTTTAGGTTAATTTGAATGAAGTTCTATTGCGTTTCAAGTAAATTTTTCTCGGATTTAGGGCTGAAAAAATTAGGGTTTTATTTTTGAATGAAAATTAAGGGTTTTTGTTTGTTTTTTAATGAAAAATCATTTATTATTTTGGATTTTCGTTAAGTTGAAGTAGAATGATGGTTCATGAAAAATCGTCGTGGACTCGTGGTCGTATCGTTCATGCTCTTGATGTCACGAGAGTTGTTTGTTTTTTTAATGAAAAATCATTTATTATTTTTGAATGAAAATTGATGTTTTATTAAGATGAAGTAGAATGATTTTATTTAACTCAAGTGAAAGAATTGTGTTTAGATTTGATGTCACGAGAGCAGTCAATGAACTGGGTGTGTGTTAATTTGGGTGTTGGTTATTGAAGCAAACATTGAAAATCAAAATGAACTTGTGTTTAGGATAATGGTTGAGGCATGGATCAAGTCGGTAACAATTGGGGTTGCAGTGGTTGGTGTTTTTGTTTTTTTTGATTTGAGAGAATGGTTTTACTGATTGATTAAGAGGTCAGAAATAGGATTGCCTTGCTAGCAGTTTCGTTGTGAGATGTTTGTAATTTGAAGTTACTAAAGTAATCAATGAAATGAGTATTAGTTTTGGTTTCTTTGTTAGAGTATTAATTTACCACATTCTGTTTTCTATGCTGTTGGCCCTCTTAAGTTTTGATGATGACTTCATTATTTATAAACAAACAAGCTTTAGAGATTGTTTTGTAGGTCGTAT
This sequence comes from Amaranthus cruentus, assembly GCA_019425755.1. Lineage (NCBI taxonomy): Eukaryota > Viridiplantae > Streptophyta > Magnoliopsida > Caryophyllales > Amaranthaceae > Amaranthus > Amaranthus cruentus. The sequence goes on along the minus strand of CM033462.1, from coordinate 12,584,059 downwards.
ATCCGATTTTGTTGAAGTCGTCGATGGCACCTAAAAGGCTTGTTTAAAGGATATTGTACATGTCAAAGTCAAAGTCAAAAGTCAAAATAGTCAGCATAGAAGATCATTTGGAAAGTCAAAATGGAATTGATGTCTACTGTTCCAAGAATTGATAAATCTGATATAAGTGCTGATGGAGACAGTGCAGTGTTCCCAACGAAACAGGTCTGGAGAAATTGGTCAACTAAAGTAAACGTAGGAAATTAGTTTTTCTAATTTTTAGTTGATTGTACGGTTAAATATTAGGATATTGCATAAGTTATAATTGGCAATCATAGTCTCTAAGTATTTCTACAATTCGTATCAGAGCCCTGTTTCTCATTTGATCAGGAAACCGTGAGAGCCGTCCTTGGTATTTTAGAGATGTTGAAAATGAATGAACAAAGGGAAGAAGGTTACTCTACTCAAAGACCGCCCATGTTCGATGGAAAATTCTACACGTATTGGAAGAATAGGATGGAAATCTTCATCAAGGCCGAAAATTATCAAGTTTGGAGAGTTATCAAAATTGGAGACTTCGAGGTAACAACTACCAACTCCAATAACGAAACTGTTCCCAAACCGATCACTGAATTTAAAAAAGAAGATTTTCAGAAAATGGAGATGAATGCTCTTGCCATCAAATTACTTCACTTTGGTCTTGGGCCAAATGAGCATAATCGCATTATGGGTTGGAAAACCGCCAAGCAGATTCGGGATCTGCTAGAAGTTACTCATGAAGGAACAAGTCAAGTAACGCGCTCCAAGATTGACTTGCTGATGTCGAAATATGAAAGATTTGTTATGGAACCAAGAGAAAGTATTCATGACATGTTCACTAGGTTCACCAACATAACAAACAAACTTGTCTCTCTTGGAAGGCTTATTCATTCAGATGAACAGGTCAGGAAAATTCTCAGGAGCCTACCTCAAGATGAACGTTGGAGAGCTAAAGTCACAGCCATACAGGAATCTAAGGATTTCACTAAATTTAATCTGGAAGAGTTGGCTGGTTCCCTTATGACCCACGAATTACATTTGGGAACAGCTGACAGTTCCCGAAACAAAGGCTTGGCTCTGGCAGCGAACGATCAAGAAGAGTCAGAATGTGATGAAGAGGAGACTGCCATGTTGGTTCGAAAATTCAAGAAGTTCTTCAGGAACAACAGATACACCAATCAAAGTAACAACAAAGAAAGAGGAACTGCTAATACCAAAACCAACTACGAATGTCACAAGTGTGGAAGCACCGATCATTTCATCAAGGAGTGCCCTCAATGGAAGAACGAGAAGGGCAAAGGGAAGGCAAGGGAAATGGGAAAACAACCGATGAAAGGAAATTTTAACAAGGCAGACTTTCGCAAAGCCATGATTGCTGCATGGGGAGAATCGGAGAGTGAAGCTGAAACTGAAGCTCCCGTTGAGGAAGAAACAACTAATCTATTTCTCATGGCCACTCATAACGAAACGTCTAAAGGAAAAGAGGTATTGTCTTCTAATTCATTTCCTAACCACTTATTTAGATTGGATAAACATGAATTAATTAAAATGATTTTGGAGTCACAAGATAATCTGGAAAAAAGAACTGCCACCTGTCTCCAAATGAAAAAAGACCTTAAAACTTGTAACGACCATGTTTCCTACCTAAATTCTTTTAGGTCAGATGTGCAAGCTAGATTCTTTGATTTATTAGATCAAAATGTGACGTTAAAGGAAACTTTAGAAAAGGTAAAATAAGAAAATATTATTCTTAATGTCGATTTGTATCAATATGAAATGCTAGGCTTAAATAAAAATCCTAATGATGAATCTATTTATGAGACTAGCACTAAGAATCAAAGGTTAAAATTAGACCTAGAATCTTGTAAAATCGAAAATGAGAAATTGAAAGCTGAATTAAATTCACGAGGAAAAAGAAAAATCAATGATGTTCCAAAATGGATTCTAGAGGCTAAAACTAAAAATGCTGAAGGCCTAGGATGCAATAAGAATAAAAACAAGAAAAAGGTTTACGTTGATCTCCCTAGTAGTAAAATATGTTCCTTTTGTGGCAAAATCGGGCACCTGAAATTCCAATATTTAAAAAGGGAACATCACAACAAAACAAACCAAATTTATGTCGATCGCATATGGATTAAGAAATATGATTCATGTTTAATCAACAAGGAACCAAAGGATGACTGAGTTCCTCGCTCTAACAATTAGTTCATTTTGTAGGTTCTAGTGAGGGGGAAGAACTCATGGTATCTCGACATTGGCTGTTCCAAGCACATGACAGGTGATAAATCAAAATAGAACATTCTGAATCGTGAGTTGATTTATTTTGATTTAAAAGTGTTAAGCCAAATATTTCGTACTTTCGTGTGTTTGGATGTCGATGCTTTGTTCACGTAAATGGAAAACGAAATATAGGAAAGTTTGATGAAAGAAGTGATGAGGCAGTATTTCTTGGCTACTCATCTCATAGTAAAGCTTATAGAGTTTATAACAAGAGAACTATGTGTGTTGAAGAATCTGTTCACATTATTTTTGATGAAACTAACTTTATGACAAGTGAACAAGAAACAAGTGATTTTAAGATTGGTCTTGCTAATTTGGAAGATGATGAAAACATGCATAAAGAGCAAGATCGAGAAGTAAATGAAGAACAACAGGTTCAAATTGAAACTAGAGAACGTTTTCAAGAGATGGGACAGCAGGGAAATCAGGACCAGCAAGGTGTTCCAAATCCAGCTGCTCCAAAGTAGAACAAATGAACAACATGAAGTTGAGCAAAATGTCAATCAAGTCAGTGAGCTTGTTCCCACAACTATTCCCACAAGAGAATTTGTGCCTAAGCCGTGGAAACATCAAAAGTCACATCCACTTGACTTGATCATAAGTGACATAAACAAAGGCACACAGACCAGATCCCAGATAAGAAACTTTTGTGCACACTTTGCATTTCTCTCAACATTGGAACCCAAGAATCACGAAGAAGCGTTACAAGATTCAGATTGGGTCATTGCAATGCAAGATGAGCTAAATGAATTTGAAAGAAATAAAGTGTGGCATTTGGAACCTAAACCCAAGAACAAAAAGATAATTGGTTTAAAATGGGTTTTTAGAAACCAGCTGGACGAGCACGGAACAATAGTAAGAAACAAAGCAAGGCTAGTGGTTAAAGGATACAATCAACAAGAAGGTATTGATTATACGGAAACATTTGCTCCCGTAGCAAGGTTAGAGGCTATCAAAATTCTAATTTCATTTGCTGCATTTATGAATTTTAAGTTATATCAAATGGATGTGAAATGTGCTTTCTTGAATGGTTTTCTAGAAGAAGAAGTCTTTGTGGAACAACCACCTGACTTTGAAAATCCATCTTCTCTAGATCATGTCTATAAGCTTGATAAAGCTCTTTTTGGGCTCAAACAAGCTCCTAGGCAATTGTATGAAAGATTGTCTAAGTTTTTTTTATTGAAAATGACTTTATTAGAGGTAAAATTGATAAGACCTTATTCTTTAAGAATAGAGGTTCGAATATTTTAGTTGTGCAAATTTATGTTGATGATATTATTATTGGAGCCACTAACGAATCATAATGTAAAGAATTTGCTAACCTAATGAGTGCTGAATTTGAAATGAGTATGATGGGAGAATTAAATTTCTTCCTTGGTTTGCAAATTAAACAAATGGCTAACGGTATTTTTACCCATCAACAAAAATATATTAAAGAACTTCTAAAGAAATATGGTCTAGATAATGCTAAAACAAACCACACACCTAAGGCTACTAATATTAGACTAGATGAAGATTCAATGTTGACCAAACCATGTATAGAGGTATGATAAGATCTTTGTTATATCTAACTGCTAGTAGGCTAGATATCTCGTTTAGTGTTGGCTTGTGTGCTAGATTTCAATCAAATCCCAAGGAATCACATCATACAGATTTGAAGAGAATTCTAAGATATCTAAAGGGAATAGATGACTTGTCCCTATTTTATCCTAAAAGTGATGTCTATGATTTGAAAGGTTATAATGATGCAGATTATGCAGGAGATCTAGTGAACAGGAAAAGTGCTTCAGGTATGGTACAATTTCTTGGCTCATGTTTAGTATCTTGGTGTTCCTAGAAATAGAACACCGTAGCTCTTTCCACCGCTGAAGTAGAATATGTGGCAGCAGCAGCTTGTTGTTCCCAAATGCTTTGGATAAAACAACAGCTAAGAGATTTTGGTATTAAATTTGAATGTATTCCTATTTATTGTGATAATACTAGTGCCATATGCATATCAAAGGATCCCGTGCATCATTCTAGAGTTAAGCATATACATATACGACATTATTTTCTTAAGGATAATGTTGAGCATAAAATTATTATTGTTAAACATGTCAGTATCAATGAGCAAGTTGCAGATATAATGACTAAACCACTTCCAAGGAAACAATATGAAAAGATGAGGTTGGAACTTGGTATGATCAAGCTCCACTAAAGTTTAATGCAAGCACTCCTCCTCAAAACAACTTGAAAAATTCGAAAGGTTAGATCATCCACAAGAATCATGATTGAGAAATCAATTATTGCAAGATACAAGTACGCAACTATCTTAAGTACGTGCCATGAATGCTTTCTTTATTGCATGCTTAACTGAATAGACCAAAGTAGCATATGTTTATTTTATGTGATATTGTCCTCATGTTAAAAACGAAAGAAAAAAAAAACGAGGACATATGTTCTTTTTCTTATTTTCAAAAATTTTCTTTATTTTTCTTTTTTCACAAATTCCAGCATTTTATTTCTACTTTTCCTTTTCGGATGGTCAGCTTCAATTATAGTAGAAGTCGGATCATCGTGGTATTTCGAAAAACCGGTATTAACCGCTCAAAATTCAACGAATATACCCGCGAACTTTTCGTTACACTCCTTGTTCACGCTAATAAACTGATCCAAGAAGTAGTACAAACTCTTCAATAACCGTCCACTCACACATTTAAAAACCCACTCTCTCACGTCACATCACTCAATCACACACCCCATCACTCACTAACTTGAAGTACTCTACTCATTACTACAACCCCTCAAAACCGTCAAACCCATTCATTCCATCACTCCTCCATCTTCATTTCATCTATCCACCATGAATACCCAAAAGTCATCCTCTTCAAGAAAAACTACGAAAGGGAAAACACCAAAATTTATTCAACCAAAACCGCTTCAAGTGGTTCATCCCTCACCTTCAGAAGATGCACCACATTCATCTTCTCAAGAACAACAAAAATCAACTACTCCCAAATCCATGCATGCCTGAACCAAACGACCTCACTCCAACCCAAAAGGTATTTCTTCGTCCAGACCCACAAAGAGGACCAAGAAACTTGACCCTGATAGCGCTGAAGAAGTCGCTAAGGAGATGTCTGTCGGGTTTGGAATCGACAAGTACTGGTACGAATCAAACCCTTTCCCTCAATTACATGCCATTTTATATATCAGGGGTGGGAATTTTTAATGTTTGATTACTCGTGCAATCCGATTTACCCAAATCTAATGCGCAAGTTTATAAAAAGTTTCACCATAGAAAATGGGGTTTGTTCAAGTACTGCTAAAAAAATCAAGATTGATTTCAATAGTTTAATGTTGGGGGAATGGTTCGATGTTCCTGCTGTAGGATTCGACACTTACTATGTTAGTTCAAAAATTGTGTTTTTGGGTATTACAGAAAAGACTGTGTTAAAGTTCTTAGGGATCGATGATAAGAAAAGATTTAGCCACAACTCTTTGTCACCACTGCACAAGCTTTTATACAACATTGCACGGCGCTTTATTTTGCCTCGCAATTCCAAGCGAAGCGAAGTAAACCTTCGTGATGCCACGTTGATTTACTGTTTGGCTAACCACATCAAAATAAACTTTCCATCTTTAATGATTTCACATCTATCTGAATGTATTGAGAAAGGACTTATGGTTGGATATGGAGGCTTATTGACCTGTGTTTTTAAGAAGTTCAGTGTACCCTTGGATGGTCTTCAATTCCCAATGAGTGCAAATAATAAAACCAGCCACACCTCTGTCTGAATTTGCACTTAAAGTTGAACGAAAAAGGGATATTGGAAGACCTAATTGAAATTGAAAATGTAAGTTCTGGTGATGAGAAGGAGGAGGGAGACAAAGAAAATTAAGAAGAGGGAAAAGCAGAAAAAGGAGAAGAGAGGGAAGAAAAGAAGGATAAGGATCAGGGAGCTGTTCCTTCTGCCCACACTGAATAGGCAGAGGCTACAAAGGAACAGGGGGAAGTACTAAGTGAGGGGGAAGCCTCCGAAGAGGGAGAAGGTGAAGAACTAGAGGAGCACCATTCCGATGACAGTTTTGATGATGAAGAGGTTGCTATGCCGGTCAAGGAGGAGCCTGTGCTCACTCCTAGAAAGAGCATCAGGCTGGCCTCAAAACGTCCAGTTGGTATGGATGAAGAAATCACCTCACATCCCACCAAAAAGCCTACCTATACCCCTCCTTCACCAAAACCAGCCACACCTCCACCACAACATATACCATCACCACCACCATCACCTATACCTACTACTCCACCACCATTCACCTCACAGGCTTCACCTCTCACTACAAGAAAAAGGTTTTTGGGCGACAACATTATTAACATTTGGGCGACAAATTTTTTATTGTGGTACATACATAAATTTGAGCGACAAAATGAATTTTTGTGGCCAAACAACTTCACTTGGACGACAAATTTTATATGTGTAGCCAAAGGACTATACATGGGCTTCAATTGTAATATTTTGATGCCCAAAGGTAAATTATAGACTACAAATTCAACTTTTATGGCCCAAAATTGGCTTTTTGGGCTACAAATTTTCCTTTGTTGCAAATAATATATTTAGGCTATAAATGTGTTGCAAAGAATATAATTAAAAGCACGGATAACTTCTTATTTCCCACCCAATTTCACCCTTTTCCCTAAAAATAACTTCTCCCACTCTTTTTTTTCATTCCCTTCGAATTCTCACAAATGAAACTTTCTTCATCTAATTCATTATTCACTCCTCCCACTCCTTCATATATTCAGAGTTTTAATCAATTTCATCTTCATTTCAGAATTCATATGTTCAGGAATTTAGTTACGTCGTTCGTCTTAATTTGTTGGTTGTGTTTTCATTTTTGGATTTGAATTTTTGATTAGGGTTTTTGATTAGCAATCTTCTCATTTCAATTTCAACTAGCGATCAAATTCGTTCTTTATTAGCTGTGTTTTCGGTTTTTCAATTACATTTTTCAATTAGTCAATCAGGGATATTTGCACTCCCTTTTATCCTTTTCTGTCTTTAAATTCCTCAATTTCTATTTTTTCTAGGATTGTTCTCTCAGAAAACTGCATTCAATCCCGTGAGTTCAACAAATTGCTACTCATTTTGGTCTGACTTTGGCATTCAATGTTGATTTTTTTCATTGTTTTGTTTCCAGTTGTGCATCTGTCATCTGTCTTCAAGTTGTAAAACAAGTGGGGCTTGTTTCCGAGAGACATATTCTAATTTTTGAGCAAGTTTTCTATTTTTTTCTATTTTTTTTTCTATCTATTGTATTTTTTACTTTTAATTTTGATTGTTGTGCACTTATATTAGAAATTAGGTTAGTCTAATAAAATAAACTGAAAGATCTAAGCTATTTAGTGCCTATTGTCAGTTGGAAGAAAAAGTGACTAGTTTGAGATTTATTAATGGTTTTTCCAAGTAATATTGACAAATTGTTTGTTTTTGGTTAAATTGTGGTAATTAGTCGAATTTAAAGACTTACCTTTTAATATTGAGATGTTGACTACTTGTTGGTTTTTAGTTAAATACTTTGATAATAATGATTAACTATGCAAATTATACTTATTTCTAATACGTTAACATAATGGTTAAACTCTTCTAGCGTGTACTCTTTTAGATTACAATTTTTTTTATTCATTTGAGATGTTTTTGCAGAGACTGTAGCTATGCTTGAATCTGGTTCGTCTCCATCGTTTCCTTATGCTACTCTTGTGATGATGAGATGTATTTTCCAAATGTCTATCAAATAAGTGCATGCTTCTAGTATTTTTACTGGATAGGAATTAAGATGGTGAAGGTTAAGTAATAGCTTGGTTATTTGGTTGTGGCGATCTGTGCGCGACCTTGTTGTGATCTAAGATTGGTCCTTGGTTTCGTTGTGTGTCGTAGCGCTCTTTCCATCTTTTTATTATATTGATAGCAATTTGGTGTAGAAAAATATTAATATTCTTGTATCAATTTAGATTTTGAGCTTTCACAAATCAGAGATTTGTAATTTCGGATGTATGATATTTTGTAATCTAAGATATTTTGTATACAATTGAAGTTGTTATTATATTGTCTCACTTCTTTGTTGTTTAATAGTAAATAGTACTTTATTATATTGTACATAAATCAAAAGTTTTGATTGAAATGAAAATGAATATCTAAGAGCCTTTTATCTATGTTTTAAGCCATATTAGAAAAACCTTTGGGCCACAAATAAATGTGATGCCCATGCCAAAGTTTTTGTGCCACAAAGTATTGTTGAAGTCTAAAGTTCACCTTTTGGCCACAAATAAAAGTGACGCCCAAGGTCTTTTTACATGGGCAACAAGTGAAAATTTGACGCCTCATATTTTTTACATGGGCAACATCGATAGGGCGACAACCATGGTGACAAATTTATTTTTGTCGCCCATGGGCGACACTTTTTACTACTTTGGGCCACACTTTTTATTTTCGCCCAAAAACCTTTTTCTTGTAGTGTCTACAGACTACACCTGGTTTTGATACTAACCCCTCCACTGTTCCTTCTACTACCCTAGACCTTTTTCTCTCAAAATTTAATGATTTTCAGTCTCAATTCTATGCTTTTCAAGATGAAATCCGTGTCTCACTTGCATCCCTTACTGATCAGCTGTCCCAGATGGAATCCCGTCTTGGTGCCAAGCTTGACACTGTTGAAGTGCAGACCGAGTTCGTTGATGAGGAGACTGCTGCTTAATCCCTTCTTCTGCTCCACTACTCAATTTATGTAATTGTTGGCCATACCGTATGTTTTTCCAACAATCAAACACTATTTTCTTATATTTTGTTGAAGTACCAACTTGGATACGCTTTGTTGTAATTTTCTTTTGTTCAAACAATCATGCTACTGCTTTCACTTTTATCTACTTTTGGAATTGGTTTATGATGCTTATTCGTTGCATATCTTGGTTATTTTATGGTATTTACTTGGATGTTTGCTACTTATTATCTTTCTTTGACTAATGCTTGTCTTAGTGCTGTGGTTTGGTTACACCAAACCTTTTTGATTGATGTCAAAAGGGGGAAGAAAAGCAACAAACTTAGAGGAATACTTGTGATACTTAGTTTGCATATACTCAATGTTGATCAACTAAACTAAACGTAGGAAATCAGTTTTTCTAATTTTTAGTTGATTGTACGGTTAAATATTAGGATATTGCATAAGTTATTAATTGGCTGAGTGTTTCTACATATGCTGAGTGTTTATAGTACAAATGTAAAAAATTAAAGACATAGGAGTTAAAATGATATTTTTTTTTGTTTTTCTTGCCTTGGTTAATGTGATCTTATTTTTGTTCTACAATCTGAAGTAAGTTTTTTGTTTATTATGCTAGATGGTTTGATTCTCAATTACTAACAAAATTATTTGGTGTAGGTAAGCATTTTTGCGTTGTAAATTTTTTGCAGTCAATGACAAAGTTGGTAACAGTTACAAGCATTTTGGACGTACGATGCTTTGGGTTATGAATGTTATGAGTAGCTAATTATGTGCACTTGTAAATTTGTGGACTTTTTCAAAGTGCCTTTCACTTGTAAATTTTAGCATATAAAACTTGTATATGGTAGGAAAATTATTTTGGAAAATTGCCTAGTCCGTTACTTATATATGAATTACGTACATTTTGGACGTACGATATTTGAGACGTGTGATATTTTGTGTTATGAATTATATAATGATAATTGGTGGTATTAGTTTAGTTGGTTATAAATTATTTATTAATTTAATTAGCTAATTTATATATAGATTTTAGGTTGCTTCATAAGGTAACAAAGTCGTTGCGAAAAAATGTGTATGTTTTTTGCAACAGTAATAGTCGTTGTTAAATATAGTAATCACAAATACTACTTAATTTTTTCCCTACACTTAGACCATTGCAAAAGATAGACTATCATGTATTGCAACAACTTATATTGTTGTGAAAAACCGATATTTAACAACGATAAAATTTGTAACTAAAAATGCAAAAAATTTGGCAACGACTTTTTTGTTGCTAAACACACTGTAGGAATTGCAACGACATTTCTTTTGCAACAATAAAACTCGTTGCAAAAAACTACAACCTTTTGCAACTACCAAAGTCGTTGCTAAAACCTTTAGCTACGGCTGTACCCGCAACAAGAGAAGTCGTTGCAAAAAACATTTTTAGCAACGAAATCTGGTTTTTAGCAACGACTTTTATTAATTGTTGTGAAAAATAACTTTTGTTGTAGTGTAAGTTCCCCTAAACCGGAGGAGTCGGAAAATGAAAATCTTGAGCAAGCAGCGAAAAGAACTAAGTGGGAAAATGATGATTTCATTTGCCGGGGCCATATTCTTAATGGAATGCAAGATTCTCTCTTTGACATCTACTAATACCATGAGTCCGCTAAGGAGTTATGGGATACTTTGGAGAACAAATACATGGCGGAGGATGCAAGTTCCAAAAATTTTCTTGTAAGTAATTTTAATTCGTATAAGATGGTAGAAAATCGCCCCATAATTGATCAATTTCATGAATTGCAAAGAATGCATGCCAATTTAAAATTACATAAAATTGAGATAGATGAAGTTTTTCTTGTGTCAAGCATTATAGACAAGTTGCCTTTCTCTTGGAGGGATGTTAGACATGTTTTAAAGCATAAACGAGAGGAGATTACACTCTCTGATCTTGGACAACATATTGTTGTTGAGTCTAGCATACGGATTCAAGAGAATCAAAAGGATGAAAATCCTAATGTTGGAACTATTAATACGGTTGCGGAAGGGAGACCATCACATTCCGGTGAGAAAAGGAATAAGGTTGATTCTTCAAAGGGGAAGCCTGCTATCTCAACTACCGAAAAAGCATGTTGGGAATGTGGAAAGCCCGGACACTGAAAGAAAAGTTATTTTGTTTTCAAGAATAAGCAAAAGAAGGCAAAGAAGAATGGTCAAGCTTCTACAAAAAAAGACCCTTCCAATCAAGGTAATCATGCAATTTTGAATGAAAATTCTTTTTTGCTATTTTCTTCAATGAATACTAATTTAAGTGTTGTGCGGGATGATTCTTTGTCTTGGTGGATCGATTCGGGGGCTTCGAGACATGTATGTAACTCTAACAGATGGTTCAAAACCTTTCACAAGGTAGTTGATGGGGAGCATCTCTTTATGGGAAACAACGCACCTATCATGGTCCAAGGCAAAGGACAAATTAAGCTATTCTTACTTCGGGGAATCTCTTAGTTTTAAGGGATGTTTATTATGCACCCAAAATTAGTAGAAATCTTGTCTCGGGTCCGATTTGAAATCGATTGGGCTACAAATTAGTATTTGAAGTCGATAAGTGTATTATCTCTGAGAATAACATGTTTCTAGGACATTCTTATTTATGTAATAGCTTGTTTAAATTGTCTTTAGAATTGAATAAGAACTTTATATGTAATATTTCAATTATGAATGACAAAGATGATTTGCATTATTTGTGGCATGCTAGATTAGGACATGTGAATTTTGATAAAATTTCTTTTATGTCCAAGCATGATTTAATTCCTATGTGTGTTAAAATGTCTAAAAATTGCAAAACGTGCATGCTAAATAAATCACAAGGACAAAGTGTTGAACGAAAATCCGAAAGTTTGGAATTGATTCATAGTGATCTTTGTGACTTTCATTGTACACCATCATTGGGAAATAAAAAATATCATAACTTTTATTGATGATTTTTCCAAGTTTTGTTATGTATATCTTTTACATACAAAAGATGAGGCTCTTGACCATTTTAAGATTTACAAAAATGAAGTAGAAACACAATTTGGTAGTAAACTTAAACGATTAAGAACCGATAAAGGAGGTCAATATTATGATCCAAATTACTTCAATTCAATGGGCATTATAAATGAAACAACCGCCGGATACACACCACAATCAAATGGTGTGGCGGAGAGGAAAAATCGTACTCTACAAGAGATGGTTAATACTATGTTATCCTACTCGGGCTTGAGTGATGGATTTTGGGGTGAAGCAATGTTGACGGCTTGTCTCATTCTAAACCGAGTTCCAATGGGAACAAATAAGGAGACTCCTTATGAACTTTGGTACAAAAAGAAACCAAACTTTAGCTATCTTAAGGTTTGGGGTTGTAGGGCTATTGTAAGATTGCCCGGTAATAAAAGAAAGAAGCTCAGTGAATGAGAGATTGAATGCATTTTTATATGTTATGCTATTCATAGCAAAACTTATAGGTTCTATGTTATAGAACAAAATGACTATATGTCGATTCGTTCAATCATAGAGTCAAGAGATGCAATTTTTGATGAAAATAGATTTTCATCATTGAGTAGACAAAGAAATCTACAAGTTTGTACCAATGAGAATGTTGATGATAATCAACAAGGTTCACCTCTAGGTCTTGATGAAATCAACAACTGGATGAACAAGAATTTGTTGATCCTATTCCCAAACGGAGTAAGAGACAACAGAAAGCTAAAAGCTTTAGACCGGACTTCCAAGTATACTTGGTTGAAGGTACTAGAAGTGAAGTATCTTCTACTGTTCCATATTTATTTAATATGGAAGGTGACCCATTGTCTTATAGCGATGCTTTGGCATCACATGATAGTGCTTTTTGGAAAGAGGCTATTGATGATGAGATGAAATCTATCATGGGTAATAACACTTGGGTGTTAGTGAATCTACCTCCTACTTCTAAACTAATAGGTTGCAAAGTGGATTTTTCGAAAGAAAATGAAAATTGATGGTACTATTAATAAGTTCAAGGCCCGTTTAGGGGCACAAGGCTTTAGACAAAAGGTATCGATCATTTCGATACATATGCACTAGTTGCAAGAATAACCACTATTCGGTTATTGGTAGCTTTAGCTACGGTCTATCATCTAGAAATACATCAAATGGATGTTAAAACCACATTTCTCTATGGGGAATTAGATGAGGAAGTTTATATGAAACAACCCGAAGGGTTTGTAATGGCATCAAAAATTTGATAAAACGATTTTGTCCTTTGGATTCAAATTGAATCAAGCCGATAAGTTTATAACAAATTTGATAGTCATGTTTATGGGGTTATCATTTGTCTATTTGTAGATGACATGCTCATCTTTGGTACTAGTTTAGTACAAGTTCAAGAGACAAAAGATTCTTTTGTCTAGATCCTTTCAGATGAAGGATATGGGGGAGGCCGATGTGATCTTAGGTATTAAGATCATGAGGCAAGGTAACCAAATTAAGCTATATAAGTCAATCTCACTATGTTGAGAAGATACTTAAGCGGTTTAGTATGCTTGATAAATCACTGGTCTCTACTCCTATGGAACCAGGTATTAAATTTTGCCAAACATACCGGTCAACTAATTTGTCAATTGTACAAGGCTAGACATAGCTTTTGCGGTTGGTAAACTCAGTAGATTTACAAGCAACCTAGGTCCCCATCATTGGATGGCAATAAGGAGAGTATTAAGATACTTGTTGCGTACCAAGGATTATGGTATAGCTTATAGTGGTGAACCTCCTATTTTAGAAGGTTATTCCGATGCTAGTTGGATCACTAATGAAGTGGATAGTTCTTATACATGTGGTTGGGTGTTTGTTCATGGAGGAGGTGCAATTTCATGGTTTTTAAGAAACAAACATGTATAGCTGATTCAACTATGTCACTGGAGTTCATAGCTTTTGCTTCAGCGTCTAGTGAAGCTGCGTGGTTGAGGAATCTCATGTTTGACATATATACCTAAGCCGATTTCACCTGTGGAGACTCATGCGGATTGTATGACGACTTTAAGTAGGGCTTATATTTAAGTGTATAATTGTAAGTCTCGTCATATTGCTCTTAGGCACAGCCTAGTGCAGATTCATTTATGAAAGCCATGAGTAGGGATTCAATTGAACAAGCGTCAATTGCAATCGCTTTGTGTCAATAAAGATCATTTGGGAAAGCCCAATTCAGATATGAGTAACATCGTATCTTGAATTCAATGTGGTAAAGTCCTTTTGATGTTTGTAAGCAACAAGTTTCAATGACCCATCGTTGCTTTGGACCGTGATGAACAAGGTAGTCGTCCATTGAAAGTTCTCAAGATCAAGAGTTGAAGAGCCCTTGGTGTTGCATCCGTTACACGGGGATATGTCTTATACGTAATGCGAATCTGCCTATATAAGTTTGAAGTGTGGCTGCTTCAAGTAGTCGAGATTGGCATACTACTTAAGAATAAAATACGGACACGGCCCTATAATGTGTCAGGTTAATGACTTTGTGTTATTGGTTTTGTGTGTACTTCATCTTCAAGTGGTTAGCAGGGTCAATTCTGGCTCGGTCACTTGTAAAGTGGGTTGTACTAGGCGTTAACTCAATCCGTAGGGATATTAGCGTTGATGCATGAAATGGATTATAAGTTTTGTTTTGTAAAAGAGAGGCTTATTATACCTTAAAAGGGAAGATTGTTGAGCATTTAGTGTCTAATAATCTAAAGTTTATAATCACTAAGTACTACTAAAGTGGTGGGACAATATATATTAAATACTAGGTCCAAAAGGAGTTCAATGGATAGGACAAAATGGAAATATGGAAAACGAAGTTAGCACATAAAGCCGACTCGACTTTCTTTGGTTTGGGTCTAAACCCGACTTGACTTTAGGTTCTGCAAATTGGGTTTTGTCCTGAAGGAAAAGTCGAGTCAGCTTTCCTTGTTAAGGGTAGGACCGCCGACTCGGCGGTTGCTGCTGTATGTGACTGTTGGTCTTTATCGGTCTTATTTGAGTGATTGCATTGGATCCCTACTCTTATTCTATAATAATTCTGATATTATGATGGAATATTATGGTGTGTAATACTCATGAATGCCATAGATTAATGGTATTGATTGTATGATCATCTATTTGATCATTAAGAGTGATTAATTGGGTCATGACCCTTAGGTTATACTCTTGTAATATAAATAGGGCTTGATGATGAGTGGAAAGGCGTACCTTTTCTGAATGCTATCTCTCTTATTCTCATTTTGCTTGTGTTCCTTTCAAGAGAGTAATTAACTCTTGTTTAGAGCTTCCAAATCTTATAGTTTTCTAAATACATTGTTGTTAAGTGGCATACCCTAAGTACTAAGGTTGTGTTGTGTTGTTTGTATCTCTTTGTTAATTTCTAAACATCAAACTCAAGTACCTTTGTAGGGGAAATATCACAAAAGGAAAGTAATCACACGCCTACAACAAGTATCAAGCTTCCGGGTAACAGTTGTCGTTACAAATCAATCTTCAAGTTTTTAGTATTGTTATTTGTAAGTTTATATTTTGTCATCAACAAAGAGATAAATACAAATTCCGATTTGTAATTCGTATTTGCATTATTAAAGTTTTAATAAGCCTGACCGTTACACTATGGATTACACACTGAAGAATAGGCCACTTTAATTTTGAAGGCTTCCAGATAACTTCTTAATGTTGCACAATCAAATTTGGTGCTATTATCGACTGTAAGAACTCTGGGTAATCCAAATCTGGTGATTATGTTTTGCTAGATAAATTTCTCCACCTTTTTGGAATTGATTGTTGCAAGTGCTTTTGCTTCAATCTACATGGTAAAGTAATCAATGGCAACTACAAGGAATTTTTGGCTCTAGTTGCTAACTTGAATGGTCCCAGGAGATCCAATTCCCATTAAGCAAAGGGTATTGGATTGTGGATGTATTTTCATTTTAATGTTGGTTGAATAATATTGGGAGCAAACTTCTTGCATTTTTTACACTTTTGAACGAAATTTGTGGCATCTTCATGTGTTGTTGGCCAATAATAACCTTCATCTACTTCTCTTAATATGTAGTCAGCTTCTGTTGGGGTGACACATTTGAGAAGTGGTCCCTTCTTGGTTTTTTTTATATAATTCTCTCTACACCATGCAGAATTAAAGGGATTTACATTTCAACTTTCTTACCTTGACAGGATCTTCTAGAAGTATTCCTGTTTCTTTTTATTGGCTGATATCTCTCATCCATTTAGGGATATGTTTTCTAATTATGTTGTACACTGAAGTTGCATTTTCAGGTATTGCACTTAAAGGTTTCACTTTTATTAAGATTGACCTTTTAAGATCATGTATGCTGGAACTTCCCAGTTTTGATAGGGCATCAGCATGCACGTTCTAGGATCTGAGAAGTCTTTCAACTTGAACTGACTCAAATTTGAGATCAATTCTTTTGATTTCAGCAAGTATTTTTGCATGATAGCTTCTCTGGCCTCGTATTCTCCCAAAATCTGATTCATAAGAAGTTGTGAATTAGTTTTTAGACTCACACACTTTGCTTCTAGAGCTTTGCATAACTGTAAACCAGTATTCATTACTTTGTACTCTGCCTCATTGTTGGTTGATTTGAATTGAAATTTTAAATTATCTTCTATTACTATTCCTTCAGGTGTTATCAATACCAAACCTGCACATGCACCAATGAGGTTGGAAGACCAATCAGTTAAAAGTTGCCAAAAACGTCTTCTTAGAAGGTCCATTATGCAAAAATATCCGCCAATGTTGACCTTTTGTTGCTGTCCTTGGCTATTATTTTACTCCCAGGCCAGTTAGCTCTACTACCCATTTTGCCAAACGTCTGGATCTTTCTATTATTTTAAGGCTTTTTCCAATGGTGAATCTGTTAAGACCACTACTTGAAGAGCATTAAAGTATGGTATTAATTTTCTGGCTGCTATTATTACTGTATAAGCAGTTTTCTCTATAACTGTGTATCTGGTTTCAGCATCCAAAAGTGTTCTACTAACTAAGTATATTGGGAGCTGAACATTATTTTCCTCTCTGACAAGTGCATCACTTATTGCTATTTGGGTGGTTTCCATATACAAAAATTAAGTAGATAACTGGCTTTTAGCGTCGTTCGATAAAGGCTTGGCTATGCAAACAATATTTATAATCACCCTAATACTACATAACGAGTGTAATTGTGAGTCGAGTTTTAAACCACGAAGACAAGGAATCCTAGACTCTAACTCTGAATGTGGGAAGGTCATACAAAAGGTTTTGTGTTGAGATTTAAACTAATGACAAGAATGAAAACCGAAAGTAAAACAGTGAAAGACAAGGGGGGACAAAGTAGGTCCACCCAAGAAAGGTCTATTGGGGATAAAGATAAGCTAGGTCTGGGGATGGCTATGGGTATTGGACCCGACCCGGATCTGTGGATCCGTATCCATTTTCACGAATCTAGGTCCTAAAAAAATAAACCCGTCGGATCCAGATCCGTTTAAATTTCACGGGTCCAGATCCAGGTCTCAGAAAAATACTCGAACCTGTGGATCTGGAGGACCGTTTTTTCATTTTATATATACTACGATTATGCCCGTGCTATGCACGATTTATACTTTTGCTAATTACAAATTATCGCAGTTAATAACATGTAGGACCTTTGACCAAAATTTAGCAAAGTAATCATAAAAAAACCTTTTACCACTTATCGGATATACTTGATAGTTATCAATTAAGCATTAGCATATTTGTATTAAATGCAATCATAATCATATCATAATATATAATAAAACTCTAAGTGCTAATGAAATTATCATAGTGATACACTTGAATAGATATTGTGATTAAATATTCCCTCATAACTGGATGCTAATATGAAATTTTAGAAAGAAATATTAAAATTAGTAAACTCAAATGTTCTTGATGACCATTAGAAGTAGTCGTAGTTGAAAAATCTTCAATAGTACCATATAATGTTATATACTTACATGTGTTTTACTTTTTGTGTGTAATACATATTAAAAAGCTATATTTGATGACTATTTTGTTGTAACTAAAATTGCATGAGTTACTCCTAATGTATTACTCTAACTTTATTTCTCAAACTATTCACCTTCTCTAATAAACTCTCACTTTATAGTACAATGAATTAGGGAATATAAAGGGAGCAGTTAAAAAATAATATTAAACATTTATATGTCCTACATTATTTATGGGTTAGAATACACATTATTAATATTAATAATTCATATTAATATTAATGTGAATTTGTGGAATTTATTTCACCACTAATTATTTTATTATAATATATTACCACTAGTGGAAAAAATGATATTGGCTGCGGCTTAACGGCTGTGGTTTGATGCTGTACGCAGCTAATAAGATTAATAAAAATTAGGTAAAAAAAAACAGAGGGCAAAGGTTGCGGTTCACTCAATGTCCGCAGCCAATAATCATTTTTTCGAATTATATATAAAAAAAAGAGGGCAAAGGCTGCGGTTCACTCAATGTCCGCTGCCAATAATCATTTTTTCGAATTAAATAAAAAAAAAGAGGGCAAAGGTTGCGGTTTCACCACTGTCCGCAGCCAATAATAATTTTTTCAAAAACTTAACGTTATTTTTAACCTACTGTTTCATTACTTCCTTTCATTCAGCCAAAAAATACGCGCGTAGTTGTTGTTCTGCCGTCCTTCTTCTCCTTTCATTTCTGCTTCTTCCTTTCATTCAAACCTAGTTGATGTTCTGCCTTCCTTCTTCGAATTTTGCTGCTCTTCTTCCTTCGAATTTCTTAATCTCCATTAAAACCTAGTTGTTGTTCTTAATCTTTGTTGTTGCTCAAGCTTCGTTGTTGTTGGGCTTAGTTTTATTCAAGCTTCGTTGCTGTTCTTCTTCCTTTCATTTCTGCTGCTCTTGTACAAGCACGAAATTCTTCTTATTCAAGCACGAAATTCTTGCTGTTGTTGGGCTTAGTTTTATACTAATTTTAAGTGTTCAAATTTCAAGCTTTCTTCTTCGAATTTTAAGTGTTTAGAATTTTAAGTTCAAGCTTTCTTCTTCAAGGTATAATTGATTTTATACTAATTTTAAGTGTCCAAATTTCATTGTGTTGGTGGGCTTCATAACCAAAGTTGTTTGTTTTATACTAATTTTTTGTTTTATACTAATTCTATACTAATTTTAAGTTCATTGCTGCTGCTCTGTGTTATTCTTAATCTCCATTAATTTTTTGTTGTATACTATTTTTGAGTTCGTTTTACATTGTATAGGCTTCATAACCCAATTGTTTCAACCCACGAAAATTCAAGGTATAATTTTCATTTTGATTTATTTGATATTTTTATGTGTTTATTTATTTGATATTATAATTAGTTGGTTATATTTTAGTTTTCAAGTTCTTAAATTTAAGTTTTACATTTTTTTCAAGTTAATGTTATTATTAGTTTGTTTTTTTATATATTTTGATATATGAATGTGTATGTATTGTTGTATGTATAGTGGTTTTTTAGTTCAAAGTATTAGTATTAAATGATGTTATAGTTTATTTATGAATGTAATTTATTTATGAATGTGATTTTAAATGTGATGTTATTTGTGGATGTAGTTGCTAGTATTACATTTGTCCAAGTTTATATTATTAGGTTGTTAATTATTTTGATTTATATATATTTTTTGTTATTAGAGTAAAAGTAACTTGAATAATTTAAAGAATACATATTTTTTGAACAAGTTATAAATTATGAAGGTTAATTATTGTAAATTAGGGTTAAATGAATGATTTTTACTTAGTTTTAAGAAAGATCACTTGCTCACACATCCATCCAATTCTCCGGAGTGGAAGAGTATTGATAGGTTGCATAAGACTTTTGGGGATGAAGTTCGTAATTTAAGGCTCGGACTGTGCACGGATGGAATGAACCCATTTGGCAATCTTAGTTCTCAACATAGTACTTGGCCAGTTCTTTTAGTGATCTATAATTTGTCACCTTGGTTGTGTATTATGAAGCGTAAGTACATTATGCTTTCCCTTCTTATCTCGGGTCCTAAGCAACCTGGCAATGACATAGATGTATATCTTGCACCTCTCGTTGAGGATTTGAGAAAGATGTGGGATGAAGGAGTTTCTGTGTTTGATGCATATGCTAATGAGGAGTTCACCTTGTGTGCAATGCTTTTATGCACCGTTAACGATTTTCCGGCATATGGAAACTTATCGGGGTATAAGAACAAAGGGAAGAAAGCGTGCCCAATATGTATTGATGACATGGAATCCACGTGGATTCCTAAGTGCAAACATGTATTCATGAACCATCGAAAGTTCCTCCCACGAGATCACCAATACCGTAAGAAGAAGAAGATGTTCAACGGGGAGGTGGAGGACCGTGTAGCTCGTCGAGCGTTGACCGGTTATGAGGTTTATGAACAAGTTAAGGGGGTTGAGACCGTATTTGGTAAAACAGGGCAAGTACAAGGGGGTGAAGACCGACTGTGGAAAAAAGAATCAATCTTTTGGACGCTTCCATATTGGAGAGATCTACAGGTTAGACATTGTCTTGACGTTATGCATATAGAGAAAAATGTATGTGATGCCATACTCGGGACTCTCATGAACATTCCGGGTAAGACAAAGGATGTTAAGGCCGTGCGAGATTACTTTGAATGTAAGGGTATTCGTCCGGAGCTGTGGGCACAGGTTAAGGTGAGTAAGAAAAGAGAAAGAGCTGATGAAGTTGGTGGTAGTAGCAAGGGAAAGGTCGGTAAGAAGAAGATGAGTAGTAAAAAGTTTATTTGCCTCCAGCTTACTACACATTGTCCAAAGCAG
This sequence comes from Amaranthus cruentus, assembly GCA_019425755.1. Classification (NCBI taxonomy): domain Eukaryota; kingdom Viridiplantae; phylum Streptophyta; class Magnoliopsida; order Caryophyllales; family Amaranthaceae; genus Amaranthus; species Amaranthus cruentus. The sequence continues at coordinate 12,563,190 of CM033462.1, read as the reverse complement.
AGAAGCGGGCCTTTTGTGAGCCTTTATATGGCATTAAGGTTCCGTCTGGATACTCATCCAACATGAAGAGATTTGTGACCCTAAATGGTGAATTGAAGTTGGGAAGCATGAAATCTCACGATTGCCATGTAATGATGCAAGTGTTCTTACCTATTGTACTCCGTGGAATACTGCCAAAACATGTGAGATATGCTATTACCGAGCTATGTTCATTCTTCAACACAATTTATTGTAAAGTTTTTGATCCCTTTAAACTTGATACTCTTCAAGTTGACGTGATTGTGACTTTATACAGGTTTGAGATGTATTTTCCACCTTCTTTCTTTGACATAATGGTTCATCTCGTTCGTGAAATTAAGCTTTTGGGTCCAGTTTTTTTAAAGTGGTGTTATCCTTTTGAGAGACACATGGGTGTTTTACAAAACAAAGTGAGGAATCCAGCATAACCAGAGGGGAGTATGATTCAAGGCACTGTAAGCGATGAGATTGGTAATTTTATAGCCGAGTATATGGCTATGACAAAGCCTATTGGACTTCCCACCTCTCGACATGAAGGAAGACTTGAGGGAAAAAGAACAATTGGCTCCAAAACAATCACACCTTCTCGGGATAGTCTTCTACAAGCACACCTGTATGTGTTGCATCATATTTCAGAAGTTCATCCTTTTTTGAATGAGCATTTTGATATATTGCGCGCAAAATATCCTTCTAAAGGTGATAGGGCATTGATGCAGTTTCATAACAAGACGTTTATTGATTGGTTTCATAATCGAGTAATATGTGAAGAACTAAAGGGTGTATCTAAAATTGTTAAGTGGTTAGCTTTTGGTCCTCGTGATGATGTCAACAAATATGAGGGTTACGATGCCAATGGGTTCACATTTTGGACTGAGGGTCAAGATAAGAAGTCATCGTATCTGCAGAATAGTGGGGTTTCTATTTTGTCGTCATCTACATTTTACGCGAGTGCCAAGGATCAATCGTTGGTTGATGCTAAATCGGTATACTACGGACGGGTACATGAAATATGGGAGCTTGACTATTGTACTTTCACTATGGGTCTTTTCAAATGCAAGTGGGTGGATAATAATCGACGATGCATTAAAAATGACGACCCTTGTGGATTCACTCTTGTAGACTTGGATCGTTTGCGTTATAGTGAGGATCCATTCATACTAGCCACACAACCCAACCAAGTATTTTACATTGAAGACCCTTCTGATAAAAAATGGTCTATTGTGTTACCGAGAAAAAGAAGTATCCTTGGTATAGGTAATGTTGAGGATGAGGAAGAATATAATGCTTTTGAAGACTCCCCACCCTTTATCAATCCAAAATCGGTAAATGAAGATGATGAAGATGTTGGTTATATGCGTGTAGATCACACGGAAGGAATACATTTGAATTAATTGATTCACAAGGTATGCATTATTTAAGGTTTTCAAGGATTTTTGTCACTTTCGCGCGTAAAATAGCTTAAACTTGGTTTGTTATGCACGAAACTTGGCACACAACACTATTTGGTATATATTATTGTGTTGAAGTATTTAGAATCTAAAATAATTGTCATATGCTTGAAATTAAGTGTTAAGTTGCGTTTTTAAGGGTTTTGAATGATTTTTGTCACTTTCGCGCGTAAAATAGCTTAAACTTGGTTTGTTATGCACGAAACTTGACACACAACACTATTTGGTATATATTATTGTGTTGAAGTAGTTAGAATCGAAAATAATTGTCATATGCTTGAAATTAAGTTTTAAGTTGCGTTTTTAAGTGTTTTGAAGGATTTTAGTCACTTTCGCGCGTAAAATAGCTTAAACTTGGTTTGTTATGCACGAAACTTGGCACACAACACTATTTGGTATATATTATTGTGTTGATGTAGTTAGAATCGAAAATAATTGTCATACGCTAGAAATAAGTGTTAAGTTGCATTTTTAAGGGTTTTGAAGGATTTTTGTCACTTTCGCGCGTAAAATAGCTTAAACTTGGTTTGTTATGCACGAAACTTGGCACACAACACTATTTGGTATATATTATTGTGTTGAAGTAGTTAGAATCGAAAATAATTGTCATATGCTTGAAATTAAGTGTTAAGTTGCGCTTTTAAGTGTTTTGAAGCTCAAACATGTTCTAATGTATTTCTGTTCAAATTCTTTCAGGTACTCTATCTACAATGCATCTTTTCAGAGACGAAATTGTGCCCGAGATTGAGACTTTGGATGACGATGTTCATAGTGATTCGGATAAGGACTATGATCCGAGGAAGGAAAAGGACATAAATGATGATGATCATGCCAATGAGGATAACGACCCACTTATTAGACACGAGCAATTGGCTCATGATGCTCCTCCAATTAATGATATGGTCATAGTCGCAGCTGCTCCTAATACCACAGTGACATCATCTAAGAAACGAAAAGGGCGAGGTCCTACGAAAAACCTCAAAGTCACAGACCCGATGTACCTCGAATACAACGCATTGGGTCAGCCGTGTGGAAAGTGGCGTAGACAATATGGAAAACAAGTGGGCCTATTTGTTCGCAAGATTTCCATATTGCACGCGTGGAACGAGGTTCCAGAGGGTTTGAAGAACTCACTATGGGATGATACTATGGTAAGCAACTTTAGTATTTTATTCATTTACTTTCATTTTAAAATTAATTGAATTGACACTAATTATTAATTATAATTTTCTTTTGTAGAATCTTTTTCACATCGAGCACGACGAAGAAAAGAAGAGTATTTTTCTTTCAGCTGTTGCTGAAAGATTCAGAAATTTCAAATCCAAGCTCGTAGCTCGATGGATTACAAAGTAGAGTCACCGTCAGACCAAGAAGGTCAAACTGGAAACGAAGGTGGAGAAGAAGCACCTTCAAAGATGCCATATGAGATATGGCCTAACATATCGAAGAATGAATGGGAGGCGTTTGTTGCCAAAAAAACAACTCTCAACGAAGTTGTAAGTATTCCATATTATAGCTTTTCATTTTAATTTACTTTTTTTGATTTAATTATTAAACTAATAATATATGACATTTGACTTCTGTTGATTAATTAGGAAAAGCGTGGTAAAGCTTCCGAGTCAGCAAAGAAAAGGAAGTTTTACCATCATATGGGCCCAAGAACGTACGATGAGGCCCGAAAAGAGTGGGTGGATGCGGGATTATACCCCAATCAGAGTCTAGCCCCAAACTCATCTACGACTACCTTCGCATCCGTGAATACTTCTGCTGGAGATCGGTTGCGGGATTGGTACTGCGGGCTTCATGCTCGAGATGAAAGTGGTAAATTTACCATTCCTGATCCGGGAACGAAGAAGATTGCGGATGCTGTGGTGAGTTTTGATATTATTTAAGTATATTCTTGATTTGTTATATACTTAAACTAATTGAGTGTTTTTATTTGAACAGATGGGCTGGAAGGAAAAAGAAGTTACGGGGGAGTTCACCCCAAGAGGCAATGTTGATGCATTGCATATGGTCTTAGGGAAAGACCAACAAGGGCTGGTAGTCGGCAAAGGAGGCGTCCGCGTCGGCGTGAGGAAGGCATTTAGCAAAGAGTGCGTTGCTACTCAATCCAGAACGATGTCCAGAACGATGCCATCACTTGATGAAGTAGAGAAACGACTCAAGGAAAAAATCACAGTCGAAATCACAGCCGATGTCACAGCAAATGTCAGAGCACAAGTGACAAAGGACGTTCCCGACAAGGTGGCATCGCTGTTGCAGAAGATGGGAGCACCCACTGTTGACTTGGCAAATTTGATTGCCGAAGACCAACAAAGTCAACATGGGGATCCTAAGGCTTCGGTGGAGCCATCACCCGAGCCCGTTACCCCCGTAGCACACCAGCCACTCATACCCGTAGCACACCCGAGCCACACAATCCCACACCAGAGACCATGAACTCCGTTGCTCAGGTTCCGAAACCAACACCCGCGCCAGTGGTAAAGGTACATATAGTTTTTAAATATATAAGCGCGTATTTATTTAAATTGCAACGTGTTTTAATAAATTATTATGATGTTAATTATACTAAACGACAAAATTTTCAGGAGGCGACTCCTTGCTCTCTTTTGCTGCCTCAATTAGGCGTTGCTCATGGTGGCGACTTAACTGAGGTTGCTTATGGTGTGAAGCAGGCAACCCTTGAGGGCCAAACAGTGCATTCCATGCCTATTACAAGTGGCCATATTAGTGTGACGGTAGAAACTATTGTAAAGGGGTTCGAAGATTTCTCACTTCCGGTTCCAATGCCAGAATGGACCCTTGAGAAACTATCGGACGCCCAAGGTAGTTTCGTCACAGGGCCATATGCTTGGGTCCGATTCACAGCCAAGGTAATAATCTTTTGTATTATCTTATTTGTTATTATTTCAATTGCGTGACTATTAATCTAATTTAATTGTATAAATTGAAATAGGAAAAGAGTTCAAAGGGCTCTAAGAGAGAGATCGGTTCCTCATCGTCGGTAGCAATCACTCAAATCATGGCTGATGAGGAGCTTAAACATCTCTCTCCAGATTGCCTATGGCTGCACAAAGGTGCATCTCGCATGCGTGAGAAGGACCCAATTATTCTACCCCTGAGCACGGAACAATTCTTCTTTGTCGAGGAGCCTAGCGTCATTATTGGTCCTAGTGACATTGGGCAATTTTTGCGAGGGGAGATGTTGAATATCGCCCTTATCCATGTCTACATGATGTATGTGATGTTCTTATCTTACAATTTAGGTTTTATTGTTTAATTGTTTTAATAATCGAATTACTGACAAAGTTTTCTTATTCGTGAGTTTAGTGCAGCTTACGAGGAGTAGAATTGCCTCGAACCTCCAATAAAATTTGGATGGTTTGATCCTGAGTCGATTTCGGGTGGTAAGAGTTAGAGTGATCCAGATGACGTCAAAGCATACGTTGAACGTGCTCTGAAACATTCATTTGCATCTAAACACACATTCATTCTGGCCCCATACTATGAAACGTGATTAGTTTTATTTTTGAAATTGAATTTATTTTTGATTTTTACTTATGTTCACCTATTCTCTATCATGTTGATTTAAAATCGTGGTTTTTGTAGTGTGCATTGGATACTTTTGGTCATATGTCCTATGACGAATACGGTGCACGTCTTCGACTCATTACATCAAGGACAAGCCTTGCCTCGCAACATAAAATTCAAAGCTTTGTTGAATGTGTAAGTTAATAAATTGTCAACCAATTTCATTTAAGTGTTATATATAAGTATATATATAATAAATAGTATTAAATAAATATTTATTCTTTCCCTATTTGTTTCAGTGTTATTAAGAAAATACGTGGGAAAATGGGATCTGCTCTGAGAGCCACACACCCGAAATGGAGAGCAATAAAGGTACATATAAGTGTTTTGAACTATTTTTGTCCATTTAAACTTAGTTTGCTATGCACGAAACTTGGCACACAACACTATTTGGTATATATTATTGTGTTGAAGTAGTTAGAGTCGAAAATAATTGTCATATGCTCGAAATAAGTTTTAAGTTGCGTTTTTAAGGGTTTTGAACTATTTTTGTCACTTTCGTGCGTAAAATAGCTTAAACTTGGTTTGTTATTTACGAAACTTGACACACAACACTATATGGTATATATAACTTTGTTGAAGTAGTTAGAATCGAAAATAATTGTCATATGCTTGAAATTAAGTGTTAAGTTGCGTTTTTAAAGGTTTTGAAGGATTTTTGTCACTTTCGCGCGTAAAATAGCTTAAACTTGGTTTGTATGCGCGAAACTTGGCACACAACACTATATGGTAGATATTCTTGTATTGAAGTAGTTAGAATCGAAAATAATTGTCATATGCTTGACATTAAGTGTTAAGTTGCGTTTTTAAGTGTTTTGAAGAATTTTTGTCACTTTCGCGCGTAAAGTAGCTTAAACTTGGTTTGCTATGCACGAAAAATGCACGAAACTTGGCACACAACACTATTTGGTATATATTATTGTGTTGAAGTAGTTAGAATCGACAATAATTTTCATATGCTTAAAATTAAGTGTTAAGTTGCGTTTTTAAGGGTTTTGAAGGATTTTTGTGACTTTCGCGCGTAAAATAGCTTAAACTTGGTTTGTTATAACGAAACTTGGCACACAAAACTATTTGGTATATATTATTGTGTTGAAGTAGTTATAATCGAAAATCATTGTCATATTCTTGAAATTAAGCGTTAAGTTGCGTTTTTAAGTGTTTTGAAGGATTTTTGTCACTTTCGCGCGTAAAATAGCTTAACATGGTTTGTTATGCACGAAACATGGTGCACAACACTATTTGGTATATATTATTGTATTGAAGTAGTTAGAATTGAAAATAATTGTCGTTTGCTTAAAATTAAGTGTTAAGTTGCGTTTTTAAGGGTTTTGAACTATTTTTGTCACTTTCGTGCGTAAAATAGCTTAAACTTGGTTTGTTATGCACGAAACTTGACACACAACACTATATGGTATATATAACTTTGTTGAAGTAGTTAGAATCGAAAATAATTGTCATATGCTTGAAATTAAGTGTTAAGTTGCGTTTTTAGAGGTTTTGAAGGATTTTTGTCACTTTCGCGCGTAAAATAGCTTAAACTTGGTTTGTATGCGCGAAACTTGGCACACAACACTATATGGTAGATATTCTTGTATTGAAGTAGTTAGAGTCAACAATAATTGTCATATGCTTAAAATTAAGTGTTAAGTTGCGTTTTTAAGGGTTTTGAAGGATTTTTGTGACTTTCGCGCGTAAAATAGCTTAAACTTGGTTTGTTATGAACGAAACTTGGCACACAAAACTATTTGGTATATATTATTGTGTTGAAGTAGTTAGAATCGAAAATAATTGTCATTTGCTTTAATTTAAGTGTTAAGTTGCGTTTTTAAGGGTTTTGAACTATTTTTGTCACTTTCGTATGTAAAATAGCTTAAACTTGGTTTGTTATGCACGAAACTTGACACACATTAAATATGGTATATATAACTTTGTTGAAGTAGTTAGAATCAAAAATAATTGTCATATGCTTGAAATTAAGTGTTAAGTTGCGTTTTTAAAGGTTTTGAAGGATTTTTGTCACTTTCGCGCGTAAAATAGCTTAAACTTGGTTTGTATGCGCGAAACTTGGCACACAACACTATATGGTAGATATTCTTGTATTGAAGTAGTTAGAATCGAAAATAATTGTCATATGCTTGACATTAAGTGTTAAGTTGCGTTTTTAAGTGTTTTGAAGGATTTTTCTCACTTTCGCGCGTAAAGTAGCTTAAACTTGGTTGGCTATGCACGAAACATGCACGAAACTTGGCACACAACACTATTTGGTATATATTATTTTGTTGAAGTAGTTAGAATCGACAATAATTGTCATATGCTTAAAATTAAGCGTTAAGTTGCGTTTTTAAGTGTTTTGAAGGATTTTTGTCACTTTCGCGCGTAAAATAGATTAACTTGGTTTGTTATGCACGAAACAAGGTGCACAATACTATTTGGTATATATTATTGTATTGAAGTAGTTAGAATTGAAAATAATTGTCATATGCTTAAAATTAAGTGTTAAATTGTGTTTTTAAGAGTTTTGAAGGATTTTTGTCACTTTCGCGCGTAAAATAGCTTAAACTTGGTTTGTTATGCATGAAACTTGGCACACAACACTATTTGGTATATATTATTGTGTTGAAGTAGTTAGAATCGAAAATAATTGTCATATGCTTTAATTTATGTGTTAAGTTGCGTTTTTAAGTGTTTTGAAAGATTTTTTTCACTCACGCGCATAAAATAGCTTAAACTTGGTTTGTTATGCACGAAACTTGGCACACAACACTATTGGGTATATATTATTATGTTGAAGTAGTTAGAATCAAAAATAATTGTCATATGCTTGAAATTAAGTGTTAAGTTTCGTTTTTAAGTGTTTTGAAGGATTTTTGTCACTTTCGCGCGTAAAATAACTTAAACTTGGTTTGTTATTCACGAAACTTGGCACACAACACCATTTGGTATATATTATTGTGTTGAAGTAGTTAGAATCGAAAATAATTGTCATATGCTTGAAATTAAGTCTTAAGTTGCGTTTTTAACGATTTTGAAGTGTTTTTGTCACTTGCGCGCGTAGAATAACTCAAACTTGGTTTGTTATGAACGAAACTTGGCACACAACACTATTTGGTACATATTATTTTGTTGAAGTGGTTAGAATCGAAAATAATTGTCAAATGATTGAAATTACGTGTTAAGTTGCAATTTTAACGATTTTGAAGCGTAATTGGGACTAACATATATAATTTTTTTTTTCATTGTGTGTTCAACAAAAAAATAGCATTTACTGCGGCTACTACGTTCTTAAATTTATGGATGATATCATAGAAGCCGTGAAGAAAGTCGGGGTACAAAGTATTGATTCCGTAAGTATTTATTATGTTTTTAAATTATAATAGTATATATATTTATTAGAAAATCTAATTATATATATGTACAATTAAATTATTTATGTATATATATTATTTTGGTGATAATTAAAGGTGATTATAGATGGTGTATTATTTTTAAATATTTATTATTTTATAATTAGGATAATATATACAAATATTAATAAAACAAAAAAAAATTAAAAAAAAAAACCAACCTATTGGCTGCAGCATTGGGCCTGACCGCAGCCAATAATATGGCCCAAAATTTGCTTCTAAAAAACAACACATTGGCTGCGGTTTTGCCCATGTCCGCAGCCAGTAGTGTATTTTCCTTGCTGCGTTTTTTAACCGCAGCCTATGTTTAAAACTATCAGCTGCTACCACAAGTGCTTGGGTCCAAAACTGCAGCCTTTAATGGCCTTTAAACCGCAGCCTGTGAGCTTTTTTCCACTAGTGTACAATTACAACAACTTTAAATAAAAATTCTTAATTGATAATTTACATTGCATCATGGAAGATGAATGAATGACCTAAAAATTGCATTGTAAATGTGACACATGGCACATGTTGGTAAAAATGCATTATAAATTGTCACTTGTCACAAAATGTTTATGAATTAGTAATAGTATGATGATTAAATATATATACTTGCTGCAATGCTGATTGTACATAGTTTGTATAATTGTGTTACAATACCCCAATGACTTCTACACTATTCCTAAATCCTAGAACCCCAGATCCCAGTACCCCACTTTCCTCACATCACAAAAATCCACAAACCCCCATTCCCACGTCCCACCGCCAAGGTCACTCTCTAGTAGCTTCTTTCTCCCACTCCTCAAATACAAAAAAGCAAAAACAAGTTTAAGTTGTATAATGTTTTTTAGGGTGATCAATTGTGAAATTATATACTACCTCCGTTAAATATTATCTGCAACTTTTGCCATTTTAGTCCGATCAGGGTTATCTGCAACTCACTATTTTGTTTCCTTTTTTAGCTAAAAATAGCCAATGTAATTACAATTTTACCCCAATTTACAAATCTGGTTTTTATCTCTCCTTCCATTTTCTCTCTCATTCTTTCCTTTAATGGGAAGGAAAGTGGTCCTCCCTCCATTTTCTCTCTCCGTCTTTCCTTTAATTACATATCCCTACTTCCTCTAATTAAGGCCCTACAAAAAAATGCATTGGCAACCGCGAATTGTACTGCGGTTGCACATGATATTGAACGGAGGGAGTATATTAATATCATTAGTCTATGAATATATCTTTATAGCAATCTCAACACGATCCTAATACAAAAAAAAAGTAAAAACAAGTCAGACCCTACAATCAATCAAGACATGGGTCTTGCAAGACTGGACTCGCGGATCCAGATCTGGATCCTGCTCTGAAAACGAATCTGAATCCGGGTCCACTCGAACCCGGTCGGATGTACAGATTCCACCCGTTGCCATCCCTAGCTAGGTGAAGGGAGATTGAAGTATTGAACGACAATCAATCAAGACACTTTAGATTAGGAGTGTTCACCGGTCCAAACCCGAACCAGAACCAGTTGGACCGGAATTTCAAAAATGCTAAGACCGGAGACCGGACCAGTTCCATCCGGTCCGGTCCCGATCTAACCTGGATTCCATCCGGTCCGGTCCGGGTTTGGACCGATTAGACCGGAAATAATTTTTTATACCAAAAATAAATAAAAAAATGGATGATTTAAAAACAATTTAGCAAATTAATTATTATAAAATTAAAATATTTGAATCAAAAAATTATTTTGTGTTGAAAGAAAATATTTAAAGCCCTTTAAATAAGTATATACATAACAATCATAAATATTATTCACTTTTAAAATCACTTTTATATGTATCCGGTCTTATCCGGTCCAACCCGGATTTTTCTGGGTTTAGACCGGAAACCCGGAATGTCGAATATGTAAGACCCGGAGATCGAACCGGATGCAACCGGTCCGGTTCCGTTCCGGTCCGGTCTCATTTTGCACACCGCTACTTTAGATAGCGAGAGGAAGTTTGTGACCCTATAAATTGCAAGGATAAGCTATAATCGCCCTTTATCTCTTAAGGAGTTGTAGGACAAGATTACAATTGAATATCCATCAAGAATAATCATCAACCTTAATCCTAATCCTAAACATTGAAGACAAGACCATACCTAGGGTTTCTCCAATCTAAAACCCCCTGAAGAAACTACTTAAACATTCTAGAGAAAGCTAAGGAAAAAGTAATAAACATGGAAAGCAATAAAATTATTCTAGAAAGCATTAAAGGAATTAAAAGACAATAAAGCAATAAATCTACACTAGGAAAACATAAAAGCATTGAAGGCAAACAAGAAAGACATTAAAGCATTAAAGAAGTACACTTACATAAATGAAGAAGCTTGAATGTAGATAAATTATAAATAAAAGCATTAAACTAATCTAGGGCATGAAAATAAATGAAAGCACTAAAAGGGTTGATGTCTTAATGTTAGAGCTATTCAAAAGTGGCCTGACCCGAAAACCCGAACCGTAACTAAAAGTAAACCGACCCGAAAATGTGTACCTTTTTCAGGTTTATTGAACCGACAATACTCGAACCGGTTTGATAACCGAAAATGGGAAAGCTGAACCCGAGCTGTAATCGATTTTTGTAACCGACACATAACTGGTAACCAAGATAACCTGAACCTAAAAATGACCGACCCGAGTCGTATCCGACCAAAATCATGCTCGAAACCGAACTCGATCCGGCTAAAACCGACTTAACCCAAACGAATTTTAGATCAAATTGCTTTAAACCTGAACCAATTTTTAACATAGAAGTATGATAGACTCATATTCAATCATCTTATTAGTTAATCTAATAAAAGGATAGATATTTTAATAAATTAAATTTTATAAATACATGGTTTCATATTTTTAGAGTTAATAATCAATGGTCAATGAAAGAGTGAAAGTTGGGCAACCCTTCCTAAAAGGTGTGCCTTTCTTTCATGCTGATCCAAACTAGGGCGATGATTCTCTTGTTGGATACCTTTTGTACTGTTTTGTTTCTGTATCAATGAAATTTTTTTTTGTTCAAAAAAAAATCAATGGTCAATGTTTATTTAACTACTTTTAATCGAATTAGATGAAAATTGATAGAATTTTATAATTTTGATTTCCGGTCAAACAAGTAAAAGTAATAAAGTAATAAAGTAATAATGATTACCAATTGATTCGCATTTTAACTATTTTTCTATAAGTAATTCAAAAAATAAAAAAAAACCAAACTCGATCTTTACCCGACAAAATCGAACCAATTATTAACCGATGACAACCCGACACTGATTAACACTCGACACGAACTTCAACCGATACTGAACCGATGCTAACCCGATAGCTCGAATAATTGATCTTCAACCGAACCGTGACTAACCAGCCCAACCCGAGTGTGACCCGCCGTAACAAGCCAACGAAAAATAACTGATCTGAAATAAAACCAAACAGAATGACACCCCTTTGAAATTGACCCGATCACCTGAATGAACACCTCTACTTAATATACATACAATAGCCATAGGGTTTATACAAAGAAAATGGGGTATATATATAGCCACCAGAATAAAGGGTTTAAATGCCCAAAACTAGCCCTCCAAATTAGCTTTCAAAGAAAACGATTAATGCGCAGCAGCAGGTCCATTCGGCCAAACGGACCACTCATTCGAGCGAATAAGCATCCATTCGACCGAATGGTATATCCTTCGGTGTTTCCAGCATTTGCAGCAGCATAAGCATAAAAGATATACTAATATTATTTGATTGAATATTGTATATATATTTGATCGAATATTGTATATATATATACATACATAAGCATAAAAGATATACTTTTTTTCTAAAGTTATAAATGAGATAAATATTTATATTTTTAGCATTTCTAAAGTTATTATTTATTTACCTTATAAAAATTTACTAATAAGCCTAAAATATAAGTTTAAAAACAATATTAGATTTGTCTATCTCATTTCATTTAAAAATGCATGCTAGTATAAATGGTTTACTTTTCACTTATAAAGTTCTATAATCTGGTACAAAACAATAAAAGGTGTACTATAACATTCTGGACCCTCAAAATCTTTATTATCAAAAAGGTCTACATATCATGTAAAAAAAACACTACTAATTGACTTAAAAGATCTACTTTTAAATAAAAATATTTCTTTAAAAAAAAAACATTCCAGTTAAAAATGTCATTACTGAAGCACGCGATCTGAACCATCCGATCTTGATCATAGTGTGAAAATGGGTTCTTATGGTTCTCCAATAAGAGAGTTCTCACTTGAACTCTACGTGTCTACCTCACAAACACACACACGCCCGCTCGCCCGCCTGCCCGCACGCACACACGCACGCACGCACACGCGCGCACACACACACACATATATATTGTTGGGTTACTCCCTCCCACTTGGAGGAAGAGCCCACTATTTTCAACTATGGGCTTATGGGCTAATAATAATAATAAGTAATTAAAACAAAAATAAAAAAAGGGGGCAAAACTATAAAAGAAAATAAAAGGCAGCAGCTTTCCTCAATTAAGAGTATTACACGCACAAAACAAGACATAGAGAAAGAACAGGTGCACTGCATAGAAAGAAAAAAGTACCACGTGCCATCTTACGTCGATCCGATCGAAGGCCGGTCGTACTCTGATTTTCGTCAAATTTTGACACGGTGTTCCTGCCTACCCAACCTACATATTCAATGGTTGGATTGTCGTTTTGTGCATTGTAAGTGGGTAATTTGTTTTTTGCCCTAATTTACCGTAATTGTTATTTTACCACTTTTGAGTGATGTTTTAGGGTTGTTTGGTGTTTGTATTGCCTCTAGTATTGTCTAGAGAGGATTTTGGTTGTACCCAGTAATTTTATTGGTGATTAGTGAAAAAGTGTGGTACCACTTACGGTCACATGGTTTTTTCCCACATTGGGTTTCCACGTAAATATCGTGTGTGCTTTACTTTCCGTATTTTTACTTTATTGTACTTGATTGTGGGATTGTTATTGTTTGTTTGATTGGATTGGTTATTTTGGTCATCTAACAACACAAAGGGAGAAAGTGTGTGTGTTATATCGTCACTTTTCACAACATAGTGGTATCAGAGCTTGGTTTATTTTTCTTGGGTGGTATTCTGGTGTTGTTTTATGATGGATGATAAATCTAGTATGCACGGTTTGATTTATTTGTACTCTAACAATTACGTTTTGTGGAAAACTAAGATGGAAGATATTCTTTATGTGAAAGATTTGTATGAACCAATCTTAAATGAGTCTATGCTCACTGGTCAAGATGAAAGTAAATGGAAAATTTTAAATCCGAAAGTGGTAGGAACAATTAGACAATTTGTTGATGTTAGTGTGCTCCAACATATTTCCAATGACACGAATGCTTATGAATTGCGGATGAAACTTGAGGCTACGCATGAAAGGAAGAACGCCTTAAGTAAAGCATCATTGATGAGAAAATTGGTGAAGTTAGAATTTCACGATGGGAATAGAATAGTAGTACATTTGAATGATTTCCAAGGTTTGATTAACAAGTTGTCTGCAGTGAAAATGTCTTTAGATGATGAGTTGTAGGCACTATTGCTACTTTCATCATTGCAAGAGAGTTAGGACACACTATTTGTATCACTTAGCAATTCTACTCTTGATGGTACAATGGAAAGTGTCAAAGCTAGTCTATTGAATGAAGAGACTAGGAGAAAGGAGATGGGTTCCTCCAATCATTCTGAAGCTCATTATGTTGCATAAGAGTCTAATAGGGGGAAAAGCAAAAATTGAGCTTCTAGAGGTAGAGACAATTCTAGAGACAAATCTAAATCTAAGAGTAGAATTATTTGTCATTACTGCGACAAGTCGGGTCATATTAAGAGGTTCTGTAGAGAGATGAAAAGAGACAATTCATAAGATAGAAAGGGTGATTCATCTGAGTCGAAGTCTGAAGAGAAAAATTGAAACAGCCCAAATCGGCGTAAACATTATTATAATACTGTCTACAAAGCACAGTGAAAGACTTATAAACGTCTGGGCTGAATCCGATCTATGGCTCGATAGCCACAACAAACTAATATCAGAGTATTTAAAACTTTTTACATTAAATAAATAAATACTATTTACAAAACGTTATAAAATATTACAATTTAATTTACAAATATCTAATTTACATTATGATTTTCAAAATGAAGTCCTCGCCTCGCACAAAAAACATAACACAAGTAGGCATCATCTCCACAGCAGAGCTAACCTGCAAATGGATCTATCCCCCGTAAGGGATAGGCCCCATCAGGGACTGTTAACAATTGAATTGTTGAGTAATCCAACAAACTAGTACATTTATATACAAGTCATTAACAAACATCTCCACTTCAATCTTTGCTTATTCGGTAAATCCTTATAAAACATTAGCTTGTTAAAACCCATACTGTAACACCCCTGAATTTCCGACCCCTGGAAATTCGGGTGTTACACATACTCTTTTAAAAGACCGTTTGGTATCAATATAAATACGACTAAGAACCTTTGGTTCACAGTGAATCAAAACACGGCCATAACTTTACAAGTTAATAGCGAAATCAAAATACGGCTATTACTTTACAAGTAAATAGCGAAAGTCAAAATACGACAAATGAAACATATGAATTCATTTGCGAAACAAACCAAACTTTATATACCAAAAGTATTTATTCAAAACTCATATTTAAAACAATCATATAATAGCACTTTCAAACGTGGGAATATATGGACCGTCAGGAAGTAGGCTTGATCTAAATCCTGAGAATACGGGTGATCGTCATCACCGAAATACGGTTCTTGCAAGAACGAAACAGGATCGGGGGCTCGAGACCGATCCGAAAAGCATTAATCAAGCTATAGGATTTCATAGTAATCCGGATACGAATATCCGTTGCCAATTCCCAAAAACGGACATTTTCCAATGTAGAACATTTTATTATAAAACGAATTAATAATTCACTCGATTTTCTTTGAAATCAATAATCATACTTCATTTCATAAAACCATATTTCAAGACTCATATTTTAGAAGGCAATATCATACAAAACATGCTTTTGTAATCTCTTTAAATAAATAAAATATTAACATACTTTTTAATCAAATATAATTTTTATAATATGATTAACTTTTATTAAAATCATTTTACAAAACTAACAATATATATTATTACATAAACAAGCAATTAAACCAATATATTTGCCATCTTCAATTGAACATAAAAATACTTAAACTAGCTTTAAAAGATATTAGTGTTTGTAGGTTACCTTTATGAGCACATTCTTCAATCAAAAATCAAATTAGAAAACCAAAGAACTTCATCGATGCATTTGAACAAACACTATGTATGCATCAACTTCTAGCTTCAAGGGATAAAGATTCAAGCTCCATTTTTGCATCACCCTCAATAATACTCAACAAAGAAAGAGTAATAACCCTAAATTGATCTCAAGTACCAATAAATAACCTTAAACATTTAATTAAAAGAATACCCAATTCGTTTCATAACTACTAATCCCGTATTAGTACCATATCAGGACATCATGTTAGTATTTTAGTAATAACTTCCTCATAAGAACTCGTATAGAGGGGATTCAAGTGGCTACGCGACCGTGACTCAGAGTTCTACAATTCTTATGAAGACAATAAAACCCAGAAACAATAAGAACTACCCCGAAAATGGAAAAACAGAAAACTGATGATTGATTTTAGTGACAGCCTGTTACCATTTCACTATTTTGAACGTAACTCTCTCATACGAACTCGTATAGAGGTGATTCAAGTGTCTATGCGACCGCGACTCGAAGCTCTATAAATCTCATGCAGACACCAGAATTAAGGAACGACTCTAACTATCCCAAAAACAATCAAACATAACTGGACAAAAACTTGCTTAATAATCAGCACTTTTCTTTCAACTATGAACATGAATCAACAACAATTTAACACCTAAAACTACTCTAAAACATTCAATTATGCTTAAATAGATTAGTTTGTGAGTTACCTTTGAGCAAGCTCTTCTAAACACTATATAATCCACCCAAAATCAAAGATTTACTTCACTAATTCAACCAAAAGGAGCTTCTACCAAAAGAACATTTACCAAAAGAGGATACAGATGAAGATCTACTTGATTTCTTTAATCCCAAAATTCTCTAATTTCCAAAACAATCCCAATTAGCTTCCACTTGCTCCAATAAATTCAAGAAGATTAAATTGAATTTCTTTAAACCCCAACTATTGGGAATTAATATGATGAAATTATGTTTTAATTCATTATGTTCATGTGTTTGTGAGGTAATAGTAGACAAATTTTCAGAAATTTGGGTTGGTTTTATGCATCCAAAAAGAATGAAACCTAGTACTTTACTTGGAAGAAGAAGAAGAAGATATGAAAAAGTGAAGGGTTTTGCTTGTCCTGTTTCTTACTTAAAGTAGAAATCTTACTGGGTGAGTCATAAAATTTCAGTGGCACTTACTTGAGAAATTTGGGTACTTATGCTTATCATATGTATGAAGTGTATAAAAAAATACCCATATTTTTCGTCGTATAATTTACTTTGATCCCAAAATTTATACAATTGATATCCTTAAATAATAAAATATTATTATGAGTCCCAATAAAATATCATACTTAAAATTTAATAACCCAAATTAACTTAATTAATTACTATTAATTAAGCTGCTAAAATAGGGGTTGTCTCAAAAATACTACATCTCTAGCAATTAGTGATGATGATTTGCTCTCCAATGGTGATAAAGAGTGTTTGAATGTAGCTGGTGATGATTGCAATTGGGTGATTAATTTGGGTGCTTCGTATCATCTTACTCCGCATCAAGACTACTTCTCGTCCTATACTAGTGGTGATTTTGGTAGTGTTAGAATGGGGAATGATGGGTCATCTAAGGTTGTCGGCAAAGACACTATTTACTTGGAGAGTTCCACCGGTTGCAAGCTGATTTTGAGAAATGTTGGACATGTTCCTGATATCAGATTAAATCTCATTTCTATAGGTAAGCTTGATGAAGAGGGTTACTTCAGCCACTTCAATGATGGTAAGTGGAAGCTCTGCAAGGGGAATCTTATAGTCGCCCGAGGTAAGAAGCAAGGCTCACTTTATATGATGCAAGCTAAGGTTTGCGCGGGTGAGGTAAATGTTGCAGATGAATGTTCTAGTGAGTTTTATGGCATAACAGACTTGGTCATATGAGTGAGAAAGGTATGCAGATGCTCTCCAAGAAGCATTATCTCCCTGATGTCTCAAGTATGTCTCTTAAATCCTGTGTTGATTGTTTAACTGGTAAACAACATAGGGTTGCCTTTCATTCTCGCCCCTTATCTAGGAGAAAGTATCCTCTAGATCTTGTCCACACTGATGTATGTTCTATGGATGCTAAATCCCATAGTGGTGCTCTTTACTTTGGTTCTTTTATTGATGATTATTCTCGAAAAGTGTGGGTTACTGTGTTGAAAACCAAGGATCATGTACTTTCTACTTCAAGGAGTTTCAGGCTAGAGTTGAGCGAGAAACAGGTAGAAAGCTCAAGGTTGTGAGATCTGATAATGGTGGTGAGTACAGAGGCCTAATTGAACGCTACTGCAAGAGTCAAGGCATCAAGCTTGAGAAAACAGTTCCAAAGACACCTTAATTGAAAGGAGTTGCAGAGAGGATGAACAAAACAATTGAAGAAAGAATCTGATGTATGCTCTCTCATACAAAGTTGTCCAAGTCTTTATGGGCGGAGGCATTGGTTACAGCTGTGCACTTGATTAACCTTTCACCTTCAAATCCTCTTGATGGTGATGTTCCTCAGAAAGTTTGGACCGATAATGATGTCTCCTACAAGCACTTGAGGGTATTTGGATGTCGTGCTTTTGTTCACATTCCTAGAGATGAGAGATCTAAGTTAGATAAGAAGACAAAGCAATGTATATTTTTGGGGTACTCTGAAGATGCTCTTGGGTACAAGTTAGGGGATCCAATAGACAGGAAAGTTCTCAGAAGCAGAGATGTTGTGTTCTTTGAAGATCAGACTATTGAAGATATTGAAAAGCCAAAGAAACATACATCCTCTCATACTCCAGTCACTTTTGATCCAGTCTTACCATAGATGACTCCTAGAGTTGAAGGGGGAGATATTCAGCATGATGATGACGATGTTGGTGATGATGGTCATAATTATAAACCCGAAGTTGAGCCACCAGTTGTTGAATCACAACCACAGCATGATGATGTGAGAAGATCTACCAGAGGACGACATCCTTTTATGAGATATCCTACTGCAAAGTTTGTGTTACTAACTGATGGGGGAGAGCGGGAAGATTTTCTGGAGGCTATGTCACATGAGAAAAGTAAGGAGTGGTACAATGCCATGAAAAATGAGATGAATTCCTTGCATGAGAATCACACTTATGAACTGGTAAAGTTGTCTAACAGCAAACGAGCACTCAAGAATAAGTGGGTGTTTAAGTTGAATCCTGGAGAAGATGGTCAACCACCTAGGTTCAAGGCTAGGATTGTGGTGCGAGGCTATGAGTAGAAGAAAGAGATTGATTTTGATGAGATTTTCTCTCCGGTGGTGAAGATCTCTTCAATCAAAGTTGTACTTAGTTTGGCTGCCAGCATGAATTTGGAAAGTGAGCAACTTGATGTGAAGATTGATTTCCTCCATGGTGACCGAAAGGAGGAAATATACATGGAGCAACATAAAGGCTTCGAGGTGAAGGGAAAGGAGAAACTTGTGTGTTGCTTAAAGAAGAGTTTATATGGTCTTAAGCAGGCGCCTCGGCAATGGTACAAGAAATTTGAATCATTTATGGTTGATAATGACTTCCACAAGACATATGTTGATCATTGCGTGTTTGTGAAGAATTTTGCTGAAGGTGAGTTTTGCATTCTCTTGTTATATATTGATTGTTGATCGTGATTCCAACAAGATTGCTAACTTGAAGGCTAGTTTGAGCAAGTCCTTTGCTATGAAGGATCTTGGCCCTACAAAACAAATATTAGGGATGCGTATTTCTCGTGATAAGAAAAATAAGAAATTGTGGATATCACAAGAGAAATACATTGAAAAGGTGCTGAAAAGGTTCAATATGAACAATGCTAAGCCTTTGTGTTCTCTACTGCCAGTGCATATGAAATTGAGTTACGAACAATGCCCTACAACAGATGAAGATAAGAAGAAGATGAAAAATGTGCTTATTCATCCGCCGTCAGTAGTTTGATGTATACCATGGTATGTACTAGGCCAAATAAAGCTCATGCTGTTGGGGTAGTTAGCAGGTTTATGTCTAATCCTGGAAAGGAGCACTGGGCAGCAGTTAAGTGGATTCTAAGGTATCTCAAAGGTACTTCTAGAGTTAGTTTATGTTTTATTCCTAGCAAACCTGTGTTAGATGGTTACACAAATGTTGATATGTTAGGTGATATTATTTCTACTAAGTCTACTTCTGGTTACATGATGACGTTTGCAGGGGGAGTTGTTTCTTGGCAATCTAAATTGGATAAATGTGTTGCTCTATCGACTACTGAGTCAGAGTATGTGGCAGCTGTTGAAGCTGGTAAAGAGTTAGTGTGAATGAGGGACTTCCTTGAAGAGTTGGGCTTGGAGCAAGACAATTATTTGTTACATTGTGATTGTCAGAGTGCCATTCACCTAGCTAAGAATGCTACCTATCATGGTCGAACGAAACATACACAAAGGAGGTATCATTGGATTCGAGATCAGATAGAAGAAAAAACATTTGAGCTTGTGAAGATCAGTACTCATGAAAATGGATCGGATATGTTGACTAAGATCCTACCAAGAGATAAGTTAGAGGTGTGCCGTTTGAAAGTGGGGCTTGTCATACCGCCCAAGTTGGAGTGAGGGGAAGATTTGTTGGGTTATTCCCTCCCACTTGGAGGAAGAGCCCACTATTTTTAATTATGGGCTAATATAATAATAAGTAATTAAAACAAAAATTAAAAAAAGGGGGCAAAACTATAAAAATAAAATAAAAGGCAATAGCTTTCATCAATTAAGAGTATTACACGCACAAAACAAGACAGAGAAAAAGAACAGGTGCGTCGCATAGAAAGAAAAAAGTACCACGTGTCATCTTGCGTCGATCCGATCGTACTCCGATTTTCGTCAACTTTTGACACGGTGTTCCTGCCTACCCAACCTACATATTCAATAGTTGGATTGTCGTGTTGTGCATTGTAAGTGGATAATTTTTTTTTTGCCCTAATTTACCCTAATTGTTATTTTTACCACTTTTAAGTGATGTTTTAGGGTTTTTTGGTGTTTGTATTGCCTCTAGTATTGTGTAGACAAGATTTTGGGTATACCCATTAATTTTATTGGTGATAAGTGGAAGAGTGTGGTACCACTTACGGTCCCATGGTTTTTTCCCGCATTGGATTTCCACGTAAATATCGTGTGTGCTTTACTTTCCGTAATTTTACTTTATTGTGCTTGATTGTGGGATTGTTATTGTATGTTTGATTAGATTGGTTAGTTTGGTCATCTAACAACACAAAGGGAGAAAGTGTGTGTGTTATATCGCCACTTTTCTCGATATATATATATATATATATATATATATATATATATATATATATATATATATATATATATATATATATATATATATATATATATATATATATATATATATATATATATATATTTGTGTTTGTGTGTTTGTTTGATTTGAAAATTTGGTATTTTTGAAATTAATTTGAGAATCGAAAGTTTATTGATTTATGTAATTTGAAGTGTGATGGTTATATTAGATTTGTGGCTCCAAAATAAAAAATAGTAAAAGTCAAGAATTGAAGACGAGTATTAGTAGTTAACTTGTACTCCGTTCCATAATATACTATTTTGTTCATTTATATGTGAATTATACACATTTAAAAATTATAAAAAATTTATATTATGAAAATATGCGATTAAACGATTAAAACAAGATCCCACTTAACTATATCATTATTTACATATTAGCCACACTATATAAAATAAGCTTGAACGATGAATAGTGTCCAAAAATAAAATGTAGCAAGTATTATAAAAGAAGGAAGTATTACTAGTTGGTGTTGGGACAGAAAAGCAGTCATGCCACGCATGCGTGTTCTCTGAGATTGGGAAGGATGATGTTAAGATAGGAGTTACTGCTACTGTTTGTAGAAGTAGTATGCTCTGCTCATCACATCTAATGATTATTGTCACCACTTGAAACAGTGATCATTCTCTGATTTTGATGGATAAAAGAAGTACTCTATTTGTGAACCCGCTTACTTATTTGTTGATAGTATAATAATTAGGGCCGACAAAAGTTGACCCGACTTCCTATTCGACATGAAGCTAACCCAAAATAAGTGGGTTTCGGTTAAGACTTTTCACCTAATATTTAAATGGATCAACCCGACCTGATCTGTTTATTAAATGGGTTAGGTTTAGGTCAAACTTTTAAACCTGAAAAAAACCTGTTTAACCCATTTAATTAAATGTGTTAATTTCGAGATAAATCAATAAATATAAGCTAAACTTAGTTCATTTAATATTTTCTTATTTTTCATAGTAAATACAAAATAAACACCAAAAAAACATAAATTAAAATTAAAGCCTAAAAAATTAGATTTAATCGACGTTAAAAACCTTAAAACGAAAACAAAAAAATGATAAACGTGTAAAGTGGGTCAAAATCAGGTCAACCTGATCTGTTGCGGGTTGGGTCAAGGTTGTGATTTTCGACCCAATTAACTAAATGGGTTGGGTTTGGGTCAAGGATTTTCTGACCTGTTTATATATGAACCGAACCCGAACAAAACCCAACATGATCTATTTGACACCCCTAATAATAATAGTGACATCACATGTGATAAGGTTAAACATCTTTCGTTCATAATATTTGGTACTGATATTGACATTTTTCTATACAACATGTCACACTTAATAGCAAGTATTATAAAACGGAAAAAGTATATCGTTATCAGTAACAATTTTAAAATAGGAAAATAGCATACATCAAAACTGATTTAAAAGGTTTTTCTTTTCATCAAATAGTTTTAGTATTTTACGAATCACGACTAAAATTGAACTATTAGTTCATGTAACTAGCTATTACAATACTTTTTGTTTTAGTTTGTTCTTTAAACTTTGTTAATTGCTACATTTTTATTTTAGGTAATAATAACCCCAATTTCTTTACTTATATACTCAATTTATCTTAATTTTTCTTGCTTTTAGTTAAATCCACACAATTTAATTATTCCCACCATTTTCGTAATCGTTATTGTGCGTACAATAACAATATTGTTATTGGGTCAACTAGCCCCAAAGTTTATGGGTCGAGTCAAAAGGCCCAACTATTCCAGTCAACACCAAAGTTGGCCCAACATGGGGCGAAATTACTAAAATGTCCCCAGGGTTGTCTTGTCATGCTCTCACATCCTATAAATACTCCTATTTACAACCATAAATGGTATGTTGTCTCTCTCTCTAAATTACCATTTTTAGTCTTCACTATTGACTCTTAAACCAACCACTGACTTGAGCGTTGGAGGGGCTTTCCGGGAAACCGCCCCCGGACAAGTGACTTTGTTCGTTTTGTAGGTATTTCGCCTTCAATCTAGTATTCGGACCTTCCAGAACATCCGAAGACATTACCTTCCGGTCAGGGAGACTAGACTCGATTTCTACGCAGAAACAAATATCATAATGTTACAATCTCCTAAAAATGGATAGAGTAATAACGTAAAATAATGCAATGTTTAGGGTCGCGTAAAGAATAAATCTCAGAACAAGTCCAAGTTGCCTTGAAGATTATGCAAACTCGAGTCCAGGACTAAAGTCGAGCAATAATGGAATCGCCGATCACACTAGCTCAACTTTGATCCAATCCAGGCCATGCGTTGAACTAGAGTTCATCGACTTGAAATCACTGTCAAGGCTAGGCCATATCTGTAGTGAAATGAACGGTACAATGAGGTTCAAGAATGGAAAAACACAAAGAAAATAATGCAAAAGAACACAAGTTTTTATGAGGTATCTTGGATACCTCCCCCTCAAATGTTGTTTATTATATTGAATTCAACTATACAAGTATAATAAATTTTCCCTATCTTGAGAACAATCTCTCAAGATCACAAATACTAGTGCAAAGTAAGAACACTCCTCTAGTTTCTAACAATGCAATAGTTTACTCTCAATATATGTGTTTGTGGTGGTTCTATCTCTATGAATGATACTCCCTTTTATAGTAGAAGGTGAGTGTCATTCATAGAGTCACACATTTAACCACCATAAATCACAATAAACTCCTACATTTAACTAAGATAATAATCTTAGCAATAAACCAGACAGTAATACATCAATTAACCACGGAATTACACCCATTTAATGCCATAAAAACGCACCAAAAACTCAACAGACGCCTACTGACCTGCTGCTCAACTACCCGCTCGGTCGAGCCACCCATAGGCTTGGTCGAGCAGGACTTCAGAATGCTTTCTGCTTGATTTTGACCACATTGCTTGACCCTATACCTTTGCTCGACCGGTCGAGCGACCCATATGCCGGTCGAGCGAAGCCTCTGTCCCTTAATTCTTGTTGCTTTGATCTAGCAACACTTTATCGAATGTTCCAAACCTTAAACTTACGCATCTCGACACATTTTTATCGTCCTTCTCCAAAGTACAAGACAAAGCATGTTCGATTAAGTGTTCAAAGTTAACGTCCAAGTCAAGAATATTGTTACTTGCTTTAACATGTAGGAAATAATAAAGAATATTTAGAGAATAATTAGTAGAATATCTTTGATTTTATTCTAGAATAATATTTTAATTATTTGGAAAGTTAAGATATTTGTAATATTTAGTTTCCTTATTTTATGGCATATCTTTTGTATTTATAGGGGCATTTGTCTTCTTTGATTATAAATGAGAATAAAAATAGAATGAATTGAATGTTAAACCTGTTGAGATGTGTGTATTAATTTGTTGTGTTTATGCAAATCAGGTGGTGAGCATTCTAGTAGAGCACACAGCAAGCAAGCAATCAACAGTAGAAGCATATCAGTGGGAGAAATATATCGGTGCTTTGACAGTTGTGTAGTTTGTTTGTACACGTGTGAGTACTTAATATTTTATTTCATCAAGTCTTGTACACCTATGTTAGTTTGTTATAGTTTAGGACAGCTGTCATGTTCATAACAGATTGTGTAACAAACTTTATTACCTCCTCTTATAATCTATATAAGGAGGGGTCTTGTTCTTGTAATTCTTGATTCTATTCAATCAATAAACAAAAACATTTGGTTGTATTCTTTGGCTCAATTGCTTACATGGTACCAGAGCTTCATCTTTGAACCTCTCTTCTTCCTTCTGTTCATTGTATGCGTCTTAGTCTTGCTCTTATGATGGCGAATAAAAATGATAAAAGCAATGATCCAACACTCAATCAATCCAGCCCATATTTCTTACATCCCACAGACACTGGATTAAAGATAGTTTCAACCACCTATAATGGAGTGGGTTTTAAAGGATGGAAACGGGCTATCACCATAGCCTTATCTGGAAAGAACAAATTGGGTTTCATTGATGGAACCATCAAGAGAAGCACATCAAATGAAATTTATGCAAAGGCGTGGGACAGAGTAAATGACATTGTCATTGGATGGCTTCTTAATGCCATGAGTGACAAGATAGCACAAAGTGTTGTATGGATAAAGACAGGTAAAGGAACTTGGGACGAACTCGAACAAAGATTTGGGCAATCATCTTCAGCCCAACTCTTTACTGTCCAAGAAGCATTGAGCAAAGCCGCACAAGGACATGACATGTCCATTGAGGATTTCTTCACCAAGATGA
>CM033462.1:12511626-12537364 GCA_019425755.1 Amaranthus cruentus | reverse complement strand
ATATGATATGTTAAAGCCATTCGGTTGCCTATGTTTTGCATCAACACTCAAAAGAGAAAGGACAAAGATTGACCCTAAGGCTGATCCATATGTTTTTATTGGGTATGCACAAAGTCAAAAGGGGTTCAAACTTTACAATTTAAAAACTAGAACTGTCCTTGTATCAAGAGATGTGAAGTTTTAAGAAAAAATTTTCCTTATCAGATTATGACTTCAGATACACGGCCAGTATCACAATTCTTTCTCCCTATATCAAGTTCTGAGCACATTGAAAAAGGAACCATGATTCCTTGCAACACAGGAACTAACAATATCAATAATGAAATGGAAAATACTAGTACAAAGGATAAACATGATGATTTAAGATATAAGGAAAATTATGTAGATCTTTCTAAATATGGCTGCACAAAAATGATACACATAAAGAAAGAAGAAGTGTTAAAAGGCCTGAATATTTGAAAGACTATTTGTGTAACCATACTAACACACATTGGTGCAAGTTAGTGAAATTTCAAGCCCTGACAGCCACACATAAAGAAATATCCTACACAGTTTCTACATATGATGAACCAAATAACTATAAAGAGGCTAGTCAAAACCCACTATGGGTGGAAGCTATGAAGAAGGAGTTAGAAGCCTTATCAAAAAATAAAACTTGGGTAGTTGTTACACTTCCAAAGGGAAAGAAAGCTATTGGATGTAAATGGGTGTATAAGGTCAAACTAAAATCTGATGGTACCCTAGAGAGGTTCAAAGCAAGATTAGTAGCCAAAGGGTATAACCAGAAATATGGTATAGATTACGATGAGACCTTCTCACCAGTTGTCAAAATGACAACAATTAGATGTGTTCTTGCTATTGCAGCTTCACAAAAGTGGATTGTATACCAACTTGATGTGAACAACGCTTTCTTACATGGCAATCTAAATGAAGAAGTTTATATGCACATGCTAGAAGGAGTTGAAAATCCTAAGGGAAAAGTATGCTTGTTAAAAAAGTCACCGATGGACTCAAACAAGCCTCAAGACAGTGGCACAATAAACTTCTAGAAGAACTCAAAAGCCTAGGTTATGTCCAGTCAAAGAATGATTATTCCCTCTTTACAAAGAGGACATCACACTTTATAGTCATTGTCACTGTTTATGTAGATGATATATTAATAACAGGAAGTAACCAAACAGAGATTAAAATGTTAAAAGCTCATCTACACAACAAATTTACTATTAAGGACTTAGGACAAATGCACTACTTCCTTGGAATGGAAGTTAGTCACAACCCAGAAGGGATGGTTCTGACACAACATAAGTTCACTAGAGACTTATTAAAACTAGTGGTGTCAGTGATTTCAAAAAGGCTGTCATACCTATGTCCCTTAATCATAAATTGTCTTCTACTGATGGAGAGCTACTAGAAGATCCAAGCACATATAGAAGCATCATTGGAAAGCTTAATTTCCTTACCAATACTAGACCTGACTTATCTTATACCGTTCAGACTTTAAGTCAGTTTATGCAAAAAACCTCGAACATCACATTGGCAGGCTCTCTTACATGTTCTTAAGTATGTGCACACAACCTGTGGACAAGGGATCATATTGAGAGGCAAAGATAAGCTAATTTTACAAGCCTTCTCAGATTCAGATTGGGCTTCATGTCCAGATACCAGAAGATCAGTTACTGGCTATCTTCTTTTACTTGGAAATTCTCCGATTTGTTGGAAGTCGAAAAAACAACACATTGTCTCTAAATCAAGCTCAGAGGCTGAATATAGAGCAATGTCCCAAGCAGCTTCTGAGGTAACATGGGTGGTTAGACTACTTGAGGAGCTTGGAGTCAATAACTTGCAACCTGTCACACTCAATTGTGACAACCAATCAGCAATTTACATTGCTAAGAACCCTGTGTATCATGAACGAACCAAGCATATTGAGGGTCTTCTTCAATTATCCTATCTCCCTACTAGACATCAGTTAGCAGATATACTAACAAAGATTTTACCATCTAGACAATTCAAGGATTTGTTATCCAAACTAGGTGTGGCTAAGAGAGACCACCCCTAGTTTGAGGGGGGATGTTGTGTTTATGCAAATCAGGTGGTGAGCATTCTAGTAGAGCACACAGCAAACAAGCAATCAGTAGAAGCATATCAGTGGGAGAAATATATCAGTGCTTTGACAATTGTGTAGTTTGTTTGTACACGTGTGGGTACTTAATATTTTATTTCATCAAGTCTTGTACACCTATGTTAGTTTGTTATAGTTTAGGACAGCTGTCATGCTCATAACAGATTGTGTAACAAACTTTATTACCTCCTCTTATTATCTATATAAGGAGGGGTAAAGTTCTTGTAATTCTTGATTCTATTCAATCAATAAACAGAAACATTTGGTTGTATTCTTTGGCTCAATTGCTTACAAAACCTAAACCACATTATTATACTTTAATTTGTTATTAATTTCATCAATATCATGTGGGTTCTCGTGATCTCGAGTTATGAATAGATTAAGAAGATAATAAGCCAATATGAAATTTTAAAGCCAAAGCAATCTCTATTCGAGTCTCATTCCTATTTCCACTTTGCACTGTGCTGTTTTTTGTTAGTGATGGTAGAATGGCAGTTGGCCAGAAAACCATTAAATACCTGGAAAATAACACCTACATCCTCAAGGTGGCACTCGAGAGAGGTGCCTTCAACACCCAAGTTAGTACCCACATGAAGCTACTATAACGTAGTAATGTTATTATTTTAAAGAGAAAAATGTTATACTTTGCTTAATGAAAGCAAATGTCAGATCTTATTCCATCCTTTCTTAATTCACTAATTTTTTATCGAGACCGTGTTACCATGAGACGAACTCAATTGAATCAGGCGATTAGTAACAACTCTAACAAATAATTATTGTCATATACAATTCAAATTTAATTGTTTTTTGATGCTTTATTACTTATGGTCAGGCTGCTAGTATGGATGTTCTCACGGTAAGACGGTCTCATACTAGACTTGTTGTACTTAATTTTCTCCTAAGGGACTAAAGGGAGTGTTAAGAGGCTTCTAGTGGGGCTTTTCTAGTGAATGGACCCGACCCATATAAGACGTGAGCTCATATTTTATATACAAAAGAAACCATATCTAGATGATAATGTGACTTTAAAGGGTCGGGATAACGTGCATTGTTAAAGCAAGACTCAAATCTCAATCATGTGGAGGGTCTTCGGAGTGTGATGATGATGGTGCAACGAAGATCAAGTGTGTGGTGCACAAGGAGGAGCTTGATCAAAGCAAGAGGGTGCACCAAAGGGGTCTTACGATGTGCAATGAACGAGGCATGGTCCAAGGGGAACAATGCTCGAACATGGCACGTGAAGACAGTAGGTAGAAGCTGCCCAGTTGAGGAGCTCGACTGGTCGAGCGATTTAGGGACTGGTCGAGCATATGGGTCGAGCCTTAATGCGCAGTGAGACAGAAACTCCAGTGGGGCTCGCTCGAGTGGTCGAGCAAAGCTGCTCGGGTCGAGCGGCATGCAGTCCATGCCTAGTACGCGATTCTGTTTTTGTTGCGGGTTTGTTTGGGCTTTAAGTCCTTTTTTTGTGCTAGTGCTTCTAATATGTTGTAGGCTATATATATGGTGCTTAGAACATTATTAGAAGTAAGAGGAGAGGCAAATACATGTGAGATACTAGGGCATAGGCCATAAGAGTGTTCTTCTTTTATTAGTGTCTGTGTGTGGAGTTTCACCATTATGGGTTGAGAGTGAGCTCTTAATTATTGTGAGTTGAGTCATCGATGTAATGTTGATTATTGTTGTTTGTTGCATCTCTTGTTTATACTCTGTTTTTTACTCATCTTCCACATTGTTTCTCTATCATTGTCGGGTTCTAGACCTTCTCTTTCATGCACAAACAACTAACAATTGATCACAAAGGGAATAGCAGGGAAGGTAACACTCCAGCATGTAAACCTGTATAATCTAAACCATGCCACACTATTTTTGACAAACTAGAGCCTTTCGAGTTTCGATCTAAGATGGCTCGCAGTGACAAAAGCTAAAATGACAAAGTATTAAGATATGGCCGAAGTACACAGAGAACAATTTGTTAGCCGGTTTCAGCAATCTGACAGGCAATCCATTGGTTCATAGCATGGATTGGTATGGAAGGCATCTATCCCAAAACCCGAATGATAATAGATGGCACAGTTTTGATTTGAGAAACCAAATTAAGTTAAATCTGTTTACCAACTCACACCACAAGAGACTAAATCCATCAACCAAACATGATTATACTCAAACCAATAGACAAGGGTTTTAGCATACAGCTTCTCATGTAATTGTCAACAATCTGAATGTCAAATTATTTGACAAATTCAGAATTACACAATACTATAATTCTTCTACCATCATATATCCATCAATTAGTCAAATTAACAACATTCCTAAGTTATAAACTTTAAACAATCATATAACAAATCACAAAGAATTAATCCATAAAAGCACAAATATATCTTTGAAAACTCAAATAATTGACAAATATGTTATTATAGAGGTTATCATTATTATGATTATCACATATACATCCATCAACAACCCAAATAATCAAATTCCCAACATTGATGTCTGAAACTTTGAGCAACCAATATAAGAAAGCACTAACATTTAATCTATGAAACACAAACAATACTTCAAAAAGTCAAATTAATTGATGAAATTATTATCATGATAGAAACTTTGAACAAACATAGAGTATATAGCAAAGCACAAACATAACTTTAAAAAGTCAAAATAATTGACAAAGTTATTAGTTTAGAGCTTAACATCCTTACAATTATGATATATCCATAAAATACTCAAATTTCCAACAATAAATTAAAGACAGAAAATTTGAACAACCAAGCAGAGATTCACAACATCATATCATAATGAAATTACTATTTGAGTATTATCCTTAAACAACACGGCCAACAACAGGGTACTTAGCTTCAAATTTCTTCTCCCAATCAGCAAGAACCTCAAGCTCTTTTTCAGAAAGCCCATCAATGGAAGAAACAACATCTTCTTCATTCTTGCTCATTTTAGCAAGAGCTCTACTAGCATCTTTACCTGCAAAGATGGCATATGCACCACCAGGCCCATAAAAATTCTTACCAGTTGAGACATCAAAAACCCGGCCCTTGATTGCTACGTAAATGGGCTTTGATGGGTCAGAGCCATCGTAGTTTTTGAGCTGTTGTAGGGTGAACTCCATTGGTGATCTTGAGAAAGAAAGGGTTTTGAGAAGGGAGAATGAGTGATATAATGATTGATTTTGATTACTAGTTACTAGTAAAGTAGTAGGTAAAGGGGTTATTTCAGGATTGATTTGCCTAATTGCTACGCTACGTTGATGTTTTTTGTGCAATTGATAATTTTTTTTATCTAATCCTCAAAGTTTGTCGTCTTTTCATTGCGTTCGTCACACCTTTTAAATAAAATTACTAAAATATCTTTAATTTTTTAATTAAAAAAATTTAACTGTTATTATTACTAAACTAAATTTATAAATAATAATTAAATTAAAGAAAAATTATAAGAAACTACCTAATCTATAGATCTATTTGCAAAAAACTATCTAGTGTATTTTTTTTGCAAAAAACTACATAATCTAATATATTTATTTGCAAATTACTACTACTTAACGGAGACCGTTAATTTTGAGGGTTTGGCCAATTGAAGAGGCTAAGTTGTTTATGTAGAAATATCTTATTAGTCCTTGTATTTTTAAGTAATTTATAATTAAAACACATAAATTAACAAAATAAAAATAAAAGATATTTAACGTTATTTTTACCCATCATAACAATTTTTTTCTAAAATACGGACGTCGTGATTACCCTTATGGGGTAACTCTTTCGAAAATCCGGTCGAAACAAGTACGTATCTGTGTATTTTTCTATACGTAAACCGAAAAAGATATTTAAAGTCAATTTTACCTTTCATTATGATATTTTTCAAAAAAACGATGTCCCGATTATTTTTATGAGATAACTCTTTTGAAAATCTAGTCGAAACAAGTACTTATTCGCCAATTTGATTTTTCGAACGAGTATGTTCGCGATTACCCAGAGGCCATATGGGTGTTCCGATCGGATTTTCGAAAGAGTTATCCAATAAGGATAATTGCAACATCCGTTTTTTGAAAATCATCGTTATAAAGGGTAAAAATGACGTTAAATTTCTTTTTCGGTTTATGTGTTGGGAAATAAAGTATTTGTTTCAATCGGATTTTCGAAAGAGTTATCCCATAAAGATAATTGTGACGTCTGTTTTTTTTGAAAAAAAACGTTATGATGTGTAAAAATGACGTCAAATATTTTTTTCGATTTACGTATCGGAAAATAGGCGAATAAGTACTTGTTCCGACCAGATTTTCGAAAGAGTTACCCCATAAGGATAATTACGACATCCGTTTTTTGAAAAAAAATCGTTATGATACGTAAAAATGACGTCAAATATCTTTTATTTTTATTTTATTAATTTATGTGTTTTAATTTTAAATTGTTTAAAAATACGAGGACTAATGAGATACTGCCACATAGACAACTTAACCTCTCAAATCGGTCAAACTCTCAAACTTAACGGTCAACTAACGTTTTCTGTTAAGTGGTAGTCATTTGCAGAGAAATATATTAAATTAGATAGTTTTTTGCAAAAAAATACATTAGGTAGTTTTTTGCAAATAGACTTATAGATTGGGTAGTTTCTTATAATTTTTCCTTAAATTAAAATAAAAATATATTAGTTTTATTAAAGTAAATAATTTTTTAAAATAGAAAAATAAACCTTTAAGAGTTTTATAACCTTTAAAATAGAAAAATTGAATCTTTTAGTTATAACTTTTTATAGAAAATCGTATTAATGCTAAATTTGCAGAATTAGCAACCAAACTTTCAGAGTTTTTCAATGAAATATTATATGCCCAATTCTGACAATCGAGCGAGAAATTAGGACCGTTTAAAGTTTGTAGTGATTTCGAACATACAGTCGCGCGCGACCCGACCGCAATATGGTCGCATAAAACGCGTGACCGGACCGCGGTGGAGTCGGGCGTTTTACGCGACCATACCGCGGTCCGGTCGCGCGCAACTAGATGTTAAAATTTTTTAAAATTTTAAACGGTTGTTATCTTTCGTTCGGTTGTCAAAATTGGGCATATAATATATTTATAGAAAGCTCTTGAAGTCTAGTTTAACGCAAGCCTTGAATTAATATGATTTTTGTATAAAAAATTATACCCAAAAGATTGAACATGTATAAAATTTCAACACAAACAAACTTCAAACAATCGTTATTTCTTGCTCGGTTATCGGAATTGGGCATATAATAGATCATTGGAAAGATCTAGAAGTCTAGAATCTAACACCGCAAACATTGAAATTATATGATTTTATTGTTAAAATTTGTAGCCAAAAGAGTGAACATGTATTAAATTTCTATACAAGCATTTTATTTTATTTTTTTTGAAATAAACGATTTTTAGTTTTAACTTGTTTTAGTTCAATGAATGTTCGGAGAGAGTTTTTAGGAAGATGTAAGAGATTGAAGGTAAGAAAACTAACCAAGAGCAATCGTGGATGTTCAATATTTATGGGTTGGCGACAAAATGAAAAGGGCATGGACTTTACCCTGATTTCAATATTTAAGTTCGTTATCATTTTCAATTTTTTATTGTGTCGCATTTTTTTTGAATAAAATTAAAACAATGTCTTAAATTTATTTTTAATCATAAAATTAAAAATTATTATTATTAAACTAAAATTATTAAGGGATATTCTATATTGTAAGCACTAACTATGGCAAAAGGCGAGTGCTAACAATTCTTTAAAAAATTTTCCACAAAATAGCACTGAACTCTTGAAAAATTAACTACCGTAATATTATTAAGGTAAAAAACGTTTAAAACCCGTTAAGTATATAAATGTCCATTTTACCCCTGTTTAATTTCATTAAAAGTCTAGACCTCGTTCCTCTTTCAATCAAAGTGTTGTTGCTTCTCCATTACTGTCATTCCTTTTCAACCTTATCTCTTGTCAATTCTTGGAAAATCATCTAAATGTCATATATAGGTTGATGTGCAAAACAATTAGATGGTTAAAGTATTTGTCTGCTAAATGCCATATGCAGATCAACATTTTTGCAAGATACAATGCTCATATACAGTGTTCATATCCTGCACGAGTACAACGATATACAATTCCCCTCTTCATCGCTCCTCCTTTGGTTGATTTTCATACCCAGTTTTAATCCTGATTCATTCCTGAAATGGGGAGCTTTTGCCTCTGGTAATGTCTCAAATTTTCCTCTCTCCTAGATTTAATTATTTATTTTTTTCGTTAAGATAGTTGAATATGCATTTGATGAGAAGGGTGTTGATTATTTTTTCTTTTCATGCTGTGGATTTTGATGGGTTCCAATCTAATGTTTGTTCACTTCTTCAATTTGATGTTTTCAAACTTGTAAAACATAATTCTGATATAATCTTTCAATGTTCTTCAACCTCTTCTTGACTCGAGTGATAAGTTTGTCATCCTTGAGAGAATCAATCGTCGTTGGAAGGTCACGTTTCTCATTGGAAGTATTAGCCTTCAGCTTTGCTTCCAAGGCTGATTCATTTAACCGCATAGCCAACTCTTGTTCGACTAAATCAAGCTTACCCTGAGTGACCTGCATCTGAACAGAAATAGCTTCAACTCTACTTCGAAAAACAGTAATGGAGAAGCAACAACACTTTGATTGAAAGAGGAAGGAGGTGCTGACTTTTAATGAAATCAAATAGGGGCAAAATGATCATTTCCATATTAACATTTTTTTAACGTTTTTACCTTAATAATGTTACGGTTGTTAATTTTTCAAGAGTCGAGTGCTATTTTATGGAAAAAATTTTAAAAATTGTTATCACTCGCCTTTTGTCATAGTTGATACTTACCATATAGAATATCTCAATTATTAATAATAATCAAATTAAAATAAAAAATAATAATTATAAAATAAATATTAAAAACTGAAAAATAGACCTAGTCGCACGTTTTGTGCTGATATTTGATACTTATTCTCTCTATACCATAAATTTTGATAAGAATATCATACTAATGTAACATTTTTACGGCATTACAAAGTAGACTGAGCTTTTCAATGATGTATTATATGCTCAATTTCGATAATCGAACTATAAATGACTATCGTTTAAAGTTTTCTTGTGCTGAATTTAATACATATTTACTCTTGTTCCAGTAACTTATGATATGAAATTCACATTAGTGCAAGGTTGGCCGCATTAGAAATAAGACTTCAAGAGCTTTCCAACGATAAATTATATGCTTAATTCCTAGAGCAAGAAATAAAGACCATATGAAGTTTACACTGATTGTTTGTACATCCAGTCTCACAAAAAGCACAACTGGACCGCGGCAGCGTCGCGAAAAACGTGCAACTCAACCGCGGTCCAATCGCCTGTTTTACGCGAGTCTACCGCAGTTTAGTTGTGCCTTTTGTGCGATCGGGTGTAAAAGCAAACTCTAAACAATCGTAATTTCTCACTCGGGTATCAAAAGTCATGTAGTATATCGCTAAAAAGTTCTTTAAGTCTAGATTCTAATGCCACCAACCCTACATTGATTAGATTTTCATATAAATGGTTTTGGCCAAAAGAGTGAATAAATATATCAAATTTCAACACAAGCAACCTTTAAACTATTGTCAATTCACGTTTGCATATATCATCAGATTTTGAAGTATAGTTTCTAATGCCGCAATAATTGCATTAATATGACTTGTATCAAAAGTTATGGCAAAAAAAGTGAGCATGTATCAAATTTCAGCACAAACTTTGTTTGAAATTAGTAATCATTATCGATGCTTACCGAATCATTTTAGTGATCATTTTTATTTACCATAGTGCTTCAATATTGAAAATTAGTTCAAAGAGTTTTTTTAGAGAAAAGTTAGAGAGATAAAGTTATGAAATTTCATTAAGGGCATATTGAAAGTTTAATATATAAAGGGTGGCGACACAATTAAAATGATGGTGACTTTTGATAATGCCTTTTTTCATTGTGATCGGAGTTAATTTCGTAGATCTAAATTCATCGACTTTATCCTCACCAGTAATCAATGATTGTAGAAATTCTTAGTTCTAGAGGTCAAAATATGGAGGTGCAATTGGTAATTGCTAATTTTGTAGGATAATCTTTTATTCTGATAGAATTCATGTGTCTAAGAAAACAGTAGAGGGATTTTTAAGAAAAAAGAATATTGGTAATTAAGAAAGAGAGAGAATAATGAAATAAAAATAGAGTTAAAATATAGAATCTTTTGTGAATTACAGTCTCAAAGTTTGGTCGTTTGTGAATTACAGCCGCAAAGTTTTTTTTTATGAATTACAGCCACCAACTTTTGAAAATGACCACCATTACGGCCAAGTGACCAGTTCTCACCGTTGACCAGGATTTTTACCTTTGACTTTCCATTTTTCTGATTTTTCCTTTTTTTTTTAGTTTTTTTTTTCTTTTTCCTTTTTTTGAGTTTTTTTTTTCTTTTTTCCTTTTTTTAATTTAATTCTTTCATCCCCAATCCCTTTCTCTCTCATCCTCCTTCTTCTTCATCATCTTCATCTTCTTGATCTCTAGTAAACTTCAAACACTCCATTAATCTTCATCCTCTTCATCCCCTTTTCTCATTAATCAATCAATATTCAAATCAATTTCTCCCATCATTTTCATTTCTCCAGTTCTCTTCTATATAATCCTTTTCATTCTCCTTCTCACTACACCCAAAAACAAAGCAAAAAAACAGGGATTCCACCATTGTTGGCCATTAGAATTACACCAAAGCTTTTTCAAAGATTCAGCCAAATTACAAGACCGTTAAATTCTTCTCCAACAACTTTACCCATTTTACCCTTAAATTTCGGTGAAGATTAATGGGTAATTTGTGTCTGATATTCATTGATGCTAACCTTTTCTTACAACTGATGCCTACTAATCTCTAAAACTAATAACATTGATTATAACAATTAACTATTTGTAGAAATTACTTTTTGAATATAAATAAATTTAATTATAATAAACTGGGTCAATGATGGGTTTTGTACTGAAAATCCTGAATTTATTTATGTTGAATAACAATTGAAAGGTTATTAAAGATTTGTAGATATTAAAGATTTGGGATTTTAGATCTGAGTAAGAACGAAAGGTTATCTAATTTGGAGAAAATAGTTTTAGCAATGCCACCTAGCAGGAATTAAATAAACAAAGGCAAACTATTGGAATCATGCCTTCTGGTCTTCCATGGGTAGTGTAGCCCTTTAAAGGAAAATGGAGAAATGGTGAATCTCTTTCAGTTACTTCCACTAACAAGAGACTGGCAAGTGATAGGACCCCAGTTGACTGGAACATGAGGTCCGTTGAGAAGGTTCATGAATACATCTTCTCAGTTCCCTACTCCGATCTTTCTTGCTTACATGAAATTAAACATTTTGTCCAACTCATTAAGCCACGAAATGTGAAGGGAATTGTGTCAATGTCTTCCTGCTATGTTAATCCACTTTAATCCCTTCCAATTTGGTATTCTTTAATTAGGGTTCTTGAAAAGGGGAAAGAAATCTAGGGTTTGGACTTTGGAGAGAAATTGGGTCTTTGAAGATTAATGGAGGATGAAGAGGATGAAGATGATGGAGAAGAAGGAGGAAGAGAGAGAAAGATGATTGGGGATGAAGAATTAAATTAAAAAAAGGAAAAACAAAAAAAAGGGAAAAAAAAGGAAAAACAAAAAAAAAACTCAAAAAAAAAGGAAAAATAAGAATAAAGGAAAGTCAACGGTAAAAATCATGGTCAACGGTGTCAACCGGTCACTTGGCCGTAATGGTGGTCATTTTCAAAAGTTGGTGGCTGTAATTCATAACAAAAAAACTTTGCGGCTGTAATTCACAAAACGAGAAAACTTTGAGGCTGTAATTCACAAAAGATCCTAAAATATATGGATGATATATTAAAACAAATGGCTATTGTCCAAAAATAGAAATAATGCAAAATGAATGAAACGACTTAAATGACAATTGATGCAAAATTAATAGGATGAAAGGAGTAATGTTTTGTTTTGGTATATTTGCATAATATTATTCCATTTGTCTCATAGCTTTTGCAACAAATATGATATTAGTGAAAATCAAGAAATGGAAATTAAAAGGTGTAATTAATGATTGTGATAAATATACAGATAAAATGAATATTTAAGTTGAAATGTGTGGGGGAAATAAAGAAAAAAGTAATGACCAAAATAAAAAATGTAAAGCAGTCCCATGGTTCAAATCAACTCAAAAAGTGCAGTAAATGTCATAGGATAGAGAGAGAAAGGAATTAATATTTTAATTATTACACACTTTTTGTTGTGAGTATTATTATATTTTTTCCTTTTAAACTATTCTATGACGATTCTTGCCCCCAGCTCTGATGGTGATCCCCCGTCCTTTGGTTGATGTATGTGTACCTCATGTGTCTGTTGCGGCTCCCCCATCGAGTCCTTCTAGTGGTTGTCCTAGTTTTGATGTCGATCTTCTCAAACGCGTGTTTCTGAAACCCTTCAGGCGTTAAAGTATCCCCAAACTGCATCTTGGCTTTGTTTGGGTGTTCCTCCATGCTTTTGATTTGGTCTTGGCTTGTCCGAGCGATGTGTTTAGTTGAATGCAACTTCTTATTTTGCCTTGTTGTGTCCTAGGTACCTTTTCACCTAAGAATCGATCTGAATGGAGGTTGGGTATGAGAGAGCGGTGCCAGTTTGATTATATTTCATGTGTCGTTTCTAGATAGCGAGATCCTAGCGATAGGCTCAGGTTGGTTTTGGATCGGTTAGGCGAGGTCCCGCCTTCTTATGTTGATGCTATGAAGATTAGTAGTTTTGAAGAGTCCAATTTATACCAATGCAAGCGTAAGCTTGGGGATGCATATTTTACCGCTGCCATCAAGGTGTTGTCTTCATCTAGTATGACACTATTCTCCTCGGAAACCCTTCAGGCTGTAGAATCTAAACATCCCTTCGCCCCTCCTCCAACTTTACCCTTTATCCCTCTTTCCGTGACTTTCCGTGACTAAAGAGGAGGTGCTTAGTAGTATTCATAGCTTCCTTAAATGCACCTCGTGTGACAGGGATGGGCTTAGGGCTCAACATCTTGTGGATATATTGGGAGGTGTTGCGTCAGCAGTTGCTGATGGCTTGTTGTGCTCTATCACTAAGGTAGTCAATGGGCTTCTACATGGGAAGTGCCCCTAGCGTGCTCGGGAGCTTTATAGCAAGCCCTCCCCTCACACCTTTGCTTGAGACAGTCTGTCCTATTGTTGTTGGCACTGTTTGGCGTAGGATTATATCTAAGATTTTTGCCTCAGTTGTTGGGAAAACCTTAGACTCCTATTTTGAAAACTTTCCGTTTGGGGTTTGTACTAAAGGGGGTTGTGAAGCTATTCTTCATTTTGTTAACAAACTTGTCGAATGTAAAGGGGATGTTGTTGGTTTCTCTTTGCTTTTGGTGGACTTTGCAAATGCTTTTAATCTTGTTGATAAAAGCGTTAGTTGTCTGAAACTAGGGCTTAGTGCCCCTTTGTGGCTCCTTGGGTAGAATTTTGCTACTCCCAACTTGTGAGGTTATATTATGGTGGCTCTATTTTTGTGATCATGCTAAGGTGTTCAACAAGGTGATCTCTTGGGCCCTTTGTTTTTTGCCGATATTTTGCACCCTTTGAATTTGATAATCCATCAATCCTGCAAAACCTCCATGCGTGATATCTTGATGATGGTACTATTGTAGGCGACACCCTTATGGCCTCTAAGGCCCTACACATTATTAAGGAGGATGGGCCATCTTGTGGTTTGTTTCTCAATCTGAACAAGAATGAGCTCTTCTGGCCTAGGGAGGATCCTAGAAGTATAAAGCGTGGAGTCTTCCCACCTAACATATATCGCCCTTGTGCAGGGTTAAACTCCTTGGAGGGCCTATGAGTATGGATCGAAGTTTCTGCCGTGATTTTTCCTTAAGAAGGTCTCCAAAACCATTGAGCTCATGGCAGCGGTCAGCAAACTTAATGATCCACAATGTGAGCTTCTACTTCTTCGCTATTGTGTAGGGGTTGGGAGTTTATTTTATGCCTTGAGGACATGTCCTTTGGATTTTGATCTTGCCTTGCGCACCTCCTTGGAGACAATTGTCATAGCTTCTGGACCAAGTTCCGGGGACTGGCAATGGAGGCTAGCCATCCTACCGGTCAAGATAGGTGGCCTTGGTAATCATTCAGCAAGCGATATTATCAATTATGTCTTCCTTGCCTCTTACCTTCAAACAAGCTCGCTACAAGCCAAGATCTTGGCTAACAGTGATATCTCTTCCCTCGAATCGGCTTTTGATCGCGCTCTCAGTCTCTTTCGTGTTGTTTTTGGCTCTAACGCTTTTTCTCTCACCGATGAACCCGCTGCCCCCATATGATGAAAAAACTAGCAGGGGCTTATTTTAGTGTTGTTGAAAAAAAACCTCATGTCTAGCTACATGCTCACCCCAAGACAAGTTGTCATTCTTAGCTCAACTCGAAAACCGCATGCCCAGGATTTTCTTAATATAATCCCTATTGATGGTCTGAGGCAGAAAATAAATCACTATTAGTTTGACCATTCCCTTGTTCGTAGAAGGAAACCTTTGCCCAAGCCTCAACACTTCTAGGATAGATAAATGGGGGATCATGTTGTCCATTGCTCTAGTGAGATCAGTGCAAATTCAAGACATGCTCGTGGATATCTGCTGCAATGCTGGAATTTCAGTTCGTAAGGAGGCACCAATGGGGTTTTCTCTAGAGGAATGGAAAGATCTTCGGCTAGCGGATCTCCTCTTGTTCAATGGGCTCAGTGGGATGCTTGTGTGGATGTAATTGGAGGCTCACCCTTCACCGGTACAAGAGTCTCCTCATGGGCCCCTGGGGCTTCTTTGGCCAATGTAGCAGTCTTGTTCATTTACTCTTCCAAGTGTGAGGAGAATGTATACAAATTTATTCCCTTTGCCTTCTCCACTTTTGGAGAGTTGGGGGAAGACACGCTTGACCTGTTATCTAGAATTGCTTTGTTCTCTCTTAGTAACTCAGGTAACACCAATCTAGGGCTTATATTTTCCACAGACTAGCTTTTTGTATGTAAAAAGGAGTGGGTGCTTAACTTTTGGCTCGACTTTCCACCAACTCCTTGTAAATCCCAAAATTCAATAAATAAAATACCTTTTAGAAAATAAAAAAAAACAATAACAACAATAAGTAATCATGATCTGATTTGGTCTGGTTTGATTTGGTCTAATCTGATCTGAACAAATCTGATCTAACCAAATCAGACCTAATCAGACTAGATCTAGTATGGTTTGATCTGATTTTAATAAGAATAACTAATAAGTTAAAAAAAAAGTTGAAGGAAACATGTTCTAATAATAGCATTTTCTCTTCATTGTGAACAATATATTAAAAAATTACAACCATAGATATTAGCTGATATCCACATCAAAACAATTCAAGTTGTTAATCCTTGGCCACTTTATAAATCACCACCATGACTTTAACTACATTTCTTCTATTAAAACCTTTAAGTTATATGTCTATAATCTATTTTTTATTTGACAAAAAAAAAAAAAAGGAATTGAATAGAAAAAAGGAATCCCAAAGTACGCTTGTGTTCTAATGAGTTACACTTCCAATTTTCTACTTAGTTGAAAGCAATCGAAGATAAGGAAAAATTAAGTAAATTGAGATGAAGATATATATTGCATTTCGCGCTCAGTATTTTTTCTTGCAGCCTTTTGTCCACTCATGTTCGTTATCTAAAAGATTGTTAATCTCCATAAAACAACAAAGTACTATACACTTATCAAGACAAACACAATTAAGAAAAGTCAATGGAAACTCAAATCTTCTTAAAGAAAATAAGATTCTAAAAATTATACGGCCAATAAAACTAAGGTGCACCCATAACAGAAAGAACTATTAAAATTATAGTACCAACTACCAAGACATGATTTGTTGTTTAGGTTCTTCACACCCACATACAAAAAAAAAGGAACTCATATCTTGCATGGCAAACATCTCCTGAATTTCTTTAAGCATCAAGAATTCTCTTCCGAGACACAATCCATCTCGAACATATCATAAAATCGTAAGTTCTAATTTTGAGGCGCCATATTAAATAAGGTCATAACAAGAAATCAACAGCCATGCTTCGTAAGAGTCTGAAGATTGGTTCGCTTGATGAATGAAGCATTTTGCAGACAATTAATAGAGAGAAAACCCCTGAACACCACCGGAATACTCGACATCCTGACAGCAAAATAAATAAAATTGTCTTATCAATGACTAAAGGTAGGGAAATTCGGAAAATACTGAAATCCAAACACAATCAGCACACAGTTGAAAAATAATCTGACTAAAATAGCGGTGAAATTTTCAAGTCTCAATAGAGGATAAATGTGTGCTACGTCTCTAGGAAATAAAAAGAAAGTATCAAATTTTATTCTTGGTGAAATCTGTTTCAGTGCCTGAGAGTTTCTATGACAACAAAGCAATTGAAGCTGGTCATTATTCTAGTGGATAATACCGGAAGAATCAGAACGTGGAAAAGCAGGAACTTAACCTATACAGTAACGAATATAGTTTGAATTTAGCTATCGCAAAGTTGTGTTGTTAAGGAGAGATTGGAAAGTTCTTAAAAGATATATCCTTCTTTCTCGAACATAGGTTGTAAATTGATTTTGCTTTCTCAATATATTTTCATTTACTAAAGAGGAATTCAACCCTCGAAAGACAGCATACGCTTTCA
Organism: Amaranthus cruentus; assembly: GCA_019425755.1. Lineage (NCBI taxonomy): Eukaryota > Viridiplantae > Streptophyta > Magnoliopsida > Caryophyllales > Amaranthaceae > Amaranthus > Amaranthus cruentus. The sequence continues at coordinate 12,520,509 of CM033462.1, read as the reverse complement.
AAACCTCTAGTATTAAGAGACTCCATAAGTAAGCATCATTGACACAATCACAACATAAGGATGTGTCTTAGTCAATTACAATTGTGAGCTATAGTATAGCCTCAGATGTAGAATAATGGAAGAGTTTTTACTGTTGGATCACAACTAGAGAAGACCCTATTAAATACAATATCAAATTTAGGAACAGGTAATGATGATTTATATCATCGGGTTAATCATATAACTTCAATTTTCAAAAATTCATCTTCACAACCAGTGACATAATTCGTTAGTTTAACTCTATTCCATAGTAAACATACCAAGAGCATGCGACCTCTTCCTAACACATTAAAGTGCTTCTTAATGATCTAGGTGTTAGTTAAACTCTATTCCATAGTTCAATCATTGAATTACAACAGAGTAGACTTTTATTGCTATGTCATAAGGTGATATATATATATATATATATATATATATATATATATATATATATATATATATATATATATATATATATATATATATATATATATATATATATATATATATATATATATATATATAGAATTTGTATCATGTGGAAAACAATTAAAGTGGTAAAATGAAAACAGGTGTACATATATATATATATATATATATATATATATATATATATATATATATATATATATATATTATATATATATATATATATATATATATATTTTCACTGGTCAGGAAATGGAGTAAGACCGTAGTTTTGGTTGAAGATGTTGAACAATTAACAACTACAGAAAATTCTAGAATTACACGAGCTCCACATCGAAGAGAATGGGGAAAGGCTAGAATGTTGTTTCTTGTGATTGTAAGAGGAAGAAAGGATATGATGAAGACTCTTGATGGTGATGACAGTAATGATGACGGCAGCAGCAAGAGAAGAGGTCATAATGTTTTGAAAAGGGTGGGCACAATAGTTGGGAAAGAGGAAGGGGATGTGTTTTCAGATGGTGAAGAGGATATATGGACTGTAACACATGGTAATTCGTTTAAGAAAGCTCCAGAACATAAACTCAGGGTTGTGGCGGTAATTGGATTAAATTGATGACCTCATTGCCAACATTGTAAGCCACTTCTTAAGAATTTTGATTGTTTTATCTCGCCCAATTCATAAGCCTAGCCCATTCAATCACTTTTCTTTCTATGGAGGACAAGCCTTGCTATGGCTACTAACCCTTTAAATTTTGGTTGGGCCTTTAATTTTCTTGATACTTCATTCTACTCTGAATTACAATGTTGTATTCAGATTTCAGTTTAATTGAACAGTTTTTCACAGCAAGCGATTTATAGAGTTGGGTAAAATTATAAGCAGGAAGATAAGGCACCAAACATCATCATACAAGCAAGCGATTCTTGCACAATTTCAGCAAGTTTTACTTCTATTCGTTGTTGTAGCCTAAGCTACATTCTATCTACCCACCTTGAAGACAAGGTGGTTGTTTGGCTGGCAGGTAATGATATGACTCACATGAGCAATAACATAAGGAAGTGGTGTCAGTAAGGGCAGTTTGGTCTTATGGTTTGTGATTTTAGATTAGTTTTGGTTTCTGTTTTTGTGGATCCTCTCTATGTATATATTAGTGGTGCAGCTTTGTAAGGGGTCTGTTGAGTGTTGTCTATTCATTGTTTGAAAGTCTGAAAGCCTTAAGAAAACTTCTACTTATCTTGTTCCCAGTAATAAATCATTTTCCTTCAATCTTTGGCCATTACACTTATATTGACTTTTATCTTTACTATTCAAAACTGCAGTCCTGCATTCAAGAACCAGCCACATCATGTTTTGCCCTCGCTCTTCACAAAAATGAAAATATATCTCTTTAATGTTCAGATTTTAGACAGAAGCAGTGAGCTGTATTTACAAGCAATGCATAGACTAAAATTTTCCCATCTCCAAATGTATCACCTAAAAGGTGCCACATGGAAACTGAAGTGCATCTTGTACCAAAAGCACTCAAGCTGCCCCTACATACTATTTAGTTATAGAGAAGTAAGCTAATTCACTATAGAATACAGATCAAAATCACCATGTATATATGGGTAATATACGAAAAAGGAAAAGCATAACACTTCAAGACTCAAGTTAAGTCATTACAAAAATAAAGCAATACTACTCTTACCTGTTTAGTACCCTAGTCATAAATTTAAGCAATGAAAATGAAATTTTACTGGTTTAGTGTAATTTTAGCCTCATGTCAAGGTTCATGGTGATGCTTGTTCAACCCAAAACAAACTTTTTTTTTTTGTTAATTAAAAGTCATTTCAATTCATTCCCTTACCTCTTAAGGGAGTGGTATTAGATTGTAGAGAAAATTTGTGAAGAAAACATACACCAGAGTGTGGAATTCCATTACCATGGTACTTTTTATGCAAACTTAAACAAGAAATCATTCCCTTTACTTCCATAGTTCCATTTATAGCATGTACCACACGAGCCCTTAAGAACTAAGTAAGCCTTATTCACTTATCTGGTTGCACTGCCAGTAACAAGGACAACATATAAATAGCATGCACCCAACAATTAAGAACTAAGTATTGACATTCATCAGACATCGTTTTTTAAGAAGTCGGACCATTGTAATTCATCAGCAAATCCAGAGAGGAAGTTACATAACAAAACATTTTAAAAAGACATAAAATGAGGTAATGTTGAACCTGAGCGGGAGGTAAGGAGGACACCCAATCTGACACATGTGTTGGGAGTAGACCCAATGTGTTTAGCTGTCAAAAAAAAAAAAAACATTCTTGTCAAGGAAACAGCAAGAGAACTTATTTTATCCCTAAACACAACATGGTGATTCAAAGACTACCTTCCAAACACCAAGGCCAAGTCCCACCAAGTTAAGAGCGATGAAAACCAACTTTGGACCTAGAAGCTCAACTTTGCTGTCCTTGTAAGGCTCAAAAACTGGAAAAACAAAACAAGTGTTGATTGTTATTAGCTCTAATAATGCAAGAAACCCATAGAGTCAAATATAAGGATACATTGTATTATATGTTTATACCTTTTCCAACATCTCGAAGGGCACTAATGGGCTGCCAAAGAGCCGAAAAAATTATACCAATGCTGAACAAATGTACAGTGCTTCCAGCCATCCACATCATGAATCCCATCATCATCAAATTTTTCAAAGGAGCTTGTGCAACTTCCCAAGCTTTCTATAAACAGATGCTATAAAATTAGTGGCATGCATGCAAAAGGAAGTTAAATTCACATTATTAAGGAAACAAGAACCCACTGAATAAATGTACTCCCTCTATCCTATTCACTGAATTTCTATTTTTTGTTGTCCCACTTACTATGCACCCTTTTCTCTTTTGCCAATGGTCCTTTCTATTTTTTGTTGTTCCACTTACTTCGCACCCTTTTCTCTTTTGCCAATGGTACCCCACAATTCTCTTTTGATCTCATCCATAAATGCATAATTCTTATAATCCCATCCACTCATTTCCTTACCCTGTTTGTTATTTATTCACATACAAATTAATATTTACACCTCCATAAAAGAGGTGCAAACAAATGGAACGAAGGGACTACGGAGTAGCTCACAATTTATTCGTTCCTTTCATATCTTGCAAAATATGCATTCTAGTCTGAAGTCAATATCCATGTGGTATCAAAAAGAAACATTTCATCAAGCCATCGCCTTCAAATCATGAAATAGAAAATACCATTTAATGGTGGTTTTTATTTAAAAGCAATAACGTCCATATCGAAATATACAAATATAAACGTCCATATCGAAAATTCCTGAAAATAATCTTCAAAATAGATGGAAAAATTTACTTACTACTTTTCACACTATTTTACATTTACAACTAACAAAGATTAAAATTCTCCTTTGTTTTGTTTCATTGTGTTTCACGCTGATCCACAATTACACACTAAAATTTATAAATCTACAACCTTTTAGAAGCAGAAGCCTTTTTTTGACTTTTTTAATATGCACAGTTGAAGGTACTTGATGCTGAAATAGTGCATTTGATAACGTGAAAACAGAAAGTGTAGACATTTTAAAAAAGAGAAGTATAATGCTTAGCGTTGAGCTTGAAGCTTATTCCTAAAGATCTCATTCTATTTGTACCAAAATTGTTCCTTTCTTCTCGGAACAAAATGATTTACAAAAAAATGTATTGGGCGTGTTTGGTAAATAGCTTAAGGAGTACTTTTAGCTTATTTTGGTATAATTAGTGGGTTGGAGTGTCAAACCATCATATGCCAATGTTAAGTAGATTAGATGGCTGAAACAACTTATTACTATGAATAAACAATTTTTAAACAAGATGGTCTTAGTAGCAGGTTCATGATCATGTGGTCAAATCAATTAATAAAATCAGCTGGTTAAATCAGTTACTCCAATTACCTATTAGGTATCGGTCGTTTGCCAATATGAACAATATTTTACAGAGATTTTATCTTTCCACTCATTTAACTGATATCTACAAGCTACAATCAATATATATGAGAAATTTAGCATAAAAGACAAGAACTTTAATATTGAATAAACCTTCCCGCAATCAAAAACACATCTCACTATTTAACAAAATCAATTGACATCTCCCAGTCAAACTAAATCACCGACTTCACAAACAAAAATTAATTAGAAACACAAACCCTAAACTTGAAAACAATATTGGTAAATTATACCTGAGATTTCCAATTAGCTTCAGCATCCTTCTTTTGACGAGTGACAGAAGAATCCTCCTGGACAATGAAATCAACAGAACAAAAACCTTAGAGTCCCATTCCTTTGAATCAAATCGAATCAAAAGTTTCCGAAAGAGGGGGAAAATAGAGAAAAACCTGATCTTGAGAAGCGCGAGTAAAGCCAGGAGGATCAGGGAAATCTCGAGTAGAAGGAGCAGTAGAATTATCAGTGAATTCAACAGCCCATCTGCGTCCTCCTACCATAATTCCTTTACCTTTCTCCATTTTTGTTCTCTTAATTTTCTGCTGGGAAAACGAAGACTTTTTCTTTCAATTTAAATAACTGGTTGCAGACTGGTGACTACACTTGATTCCGTGGTGAAAATCAACCGTCAAGTCGTCAATCGTTGGGAGTTGGGGCTTGCGGACTGAGTTGCGTGGACGGAGAAGAAGATGGAGATTGGAGACTATAAATTAAAATAGAAAAAAACTATATTAAAAACCAAGAAAGAAGCTAATTGAGATGGACCGCCGTTTGCTGAAGTCTGGGTCGATGAAACTACCTACTAAGGTTTTCAACTTTTTTAAAGTGGGTTTATATATTACTATGAAATAGTCTAATGTGGACCTGGTCCACAATAAATTTTGAGTGGACCAAGATATACTCCACTCTCTTGTTCTACTACTCACTCCCTCATTCCACTTCAGGCCCACAAACCCTCAACTCTCTCATTCCACTGAAAATCAAAAAGCACTTGACACTCCACTTCCTCCACTCCCTTAAACTGAAACCGCTCGCCACTCCACTCAACTCAGGGATCAACCATCGTCGATCATCTAGCCTCCTCCGCGCGCCGCCTTCGCCACCACAGCCGTGACCGTCCGTCTTCAACTTGATATGTCCTCCAATTTCTTTCTCTCACCATTTTTATCTTCTTCAACTTTTTAATGTATAAAGTTCCATATATTTAATACTCTTACTTCTTCAACATTTGTAGCCACAAGGTGGGTGATTATAATTTCTCTTCTTTTGAGTTTTATTTTTTTTAAATCTTCTTCTAATTTTTCCATTTTTGTTTAGTTCCAGTGTTTTTCTAATTTTGTTTTTTTTCCTATTTTGTATTTTTGATTTTACTTTTAATTTTTTCTTTCTGATTTTGATTTTTTTTGTGTGTGTTTTTGATTTCATCTTATAATTTCTTGTTTTCGGATTTGAATTTTGATTTTATACAATTCTTTTAAATATTTTTTGTTCTTCGAATCTTGATTTTCTGTATTTCTTCATTTGATTTTCTTTCATATTTTGATATTTTGTTTTTCTTCTATTTATTTTTCTTCTTTTGAATTTCTGTTTTTTCCTCTTTTATTTATTATATTTTTCTTTTTTTGGTACTCCTAATTTCTTTGTCTTTTAGGGTTATATAATGAATATGAGGTTGTTAAAAGACATTTTGTTTGTGTTTATAGATATGTCTAGCGAATCGGATTCTGAAATTATAAGACACCAAGTGACCACAACATTACTGATACTGAAGAATCTGATGTTAAGCCTAGTAAAAGGAAAAGGAAGGAAAAATCTAAAAGGATTGAAGCTAAGAAAAAAGGAACACAAGTTGCTGGAAACTCTGAAGTGCAAGTGTAAGTTTGTTTGTTCTAATGTTGTTTTTGCTTTGTACAAATCATTTAGAGTCTTAGCATTTAAAAAGGATAACTATGTTCTACAAGTTAAGTAACATGATTGAATCTAATGGTCATTGACTTGTTAGAATGTTATATTTTTGTTTATTGATTGATTCTTGTAATTGTATGTTGCATATGTTATGTTATTTTAGGATTGAAGATGTTGATTGTTTTGAAACACGGTGTCGTCCATATCATTTGTACACTTTAATCCATCAATTTTCTGAAGACCAAATGAAATCTGTTAAGGAAATTGGGTTTGATGGTTTGCTACATTTAAGGTGACGAACACAGTTACCAAAATCACGGAAAAGTATCTCCGTAAAAACCTCAGAATCATGCTTCAACAGCCCAATCAAGGGCATATGTGATTTTGGGACTGATTTTGTACAGTGAAACTCATCATCAATTTCCGACCTTCTCCAACGTATCATTGTGTCTTCAAATACATGGAAGAACTCAATCAAGGTTGTCTTATAATTGGCTCGAAAACCAATAGCACGGTTTGAGCTTTCACTTCTCTGTGAAGATAAAATCCCGGCGGAGAAGAAGTCTTTGCTTAACGCTGTTGCCCACTTTTCCTTCAGATTATACAACCTTTTGAACCATTTGTTATTCTCTAGCTTATATGTTGTTATCAGCGAGTTCCAACACGCCTCAAAATCGTCCTTGTTCGAGCATCCACTTAAGCATTTGTGAAAGGTTTTCTTGAAGGTAGCGTCTTTCTTTAGTGCACCATATCGCTTAACAGCATTCTGACTTATGTGCCAGAGGCATAATCTGTGCCTAGATCCAGGAAAACACTTTTTTATCGCATTAGACATGGCTGCATCTTGGTCTGTAAATATGGTCACCGGACACTTTCCGCCCATTGACTTCTTAAAAATATTAAGAAGCCAAACGAACGACTCAACAGTCTCATCTCCCATAAATGCACAAGCAAACATTGTGTTCTTCCAATGATTGTTAATACCAACAAAGAAGGCACATATGAGATTATACTTGTTTTTCTTGTAAGTTGTGTCCATTACAACCACATCACCGAATATCTTATAATCTTCCAACATCATAGCATCTCTCCAAAATATACAACAAATCTTGCCTTCTTCATCGAGTCTAACTCGATAAAAGAAGTCTGGATTATCAGAAACTTTCTGGTCAAGCTATTCAATTACAGAATTCGCATCACCACCATCAATTTTCTTCATTTTTAGCTTGTGGCAGAAGTTCAGATGGTCTTTCACGGTGTGACCTATTGTATACTCGCCACCAGCTTCAGCAGACAAGAGCCTATATGATTCCATTGGTTGTAGTCCAGCTAATTGCATTGTCTCAATTGCCTCTTTCTTATGATCAGACATTTGTCGCTCTGAACGTTGTCGGTAGTTCCATTGTGTTCTGGTCATTGAGTGATTGTGTGCCAGAACATGGTCGATGACCTCAAAAAGTCCAAATGTATTCTTCTTTGCTCTTATGCACGCATTACATCCGGTTCTAGTTATTGCCACTCTTCTTTCTTTTCTTATTTTTGTTTTTTCTGTACCCTTTGTATCATGACTTTGTGTTTCTTTCACAACCTTCTTTACTATGTTCCTAATTCCAGCAACCGAACAAAGATAATACTTCTCATTGACATCAGAAGTTCCTTGTTTCATTCGATGCTTTCCCTTTCGAACACTAAAACCAACTAAAGACGCATGTTGTTTGTACAGTTCAAACATTTCTTCAAGTGTCCCTCGAGTTTCACCTAACAAAGAGCCACTTAAATATTCGTTCGTTGTCATTTTGGTGCAACCTAAACCAAATAAAAAACGAAGCTATTTGTTGATATACAGACGGAGAAGGTATCTCAAGTAAATCTCATACTTTCTTTAGGCATATATAAACAAAAGAATCACCAAAATAATCTCATACTTTCTTTTATGGATATATAAACAGCATATAGTTTATCACAGACATGGGTGCAATAGCGTATGAAGACATAGTTACCCCTACAATGAGTTGTAGTTACCCCTACACTGAGTGGCAGTTACCCCTAGCTGCCCTAGGCAAGCTTCTGGTATTTGCTGATATATTGATTTTAAAACTAATTTTACCTTCATTCAAATACAGGCATAATTAACTTATTTTTGTATTCTACTCTATCACAAGATATACTTACCTAATTTTTGTATTCTACTCAATCACAAGACATAGTTAGCTAATTTTTCTTCAATTGAAATGAAATCAGTAACTTGGAATCACTTTCAACAATTACAGTTAACACATCTAATCCAACTGAATTTCTTGATTGAAAGCTAAATTTACCTTCATTTAAAATACAACTTGTAGAACCTTCGCTTGTTAATCCAACTAAATTTGCATGTTCTTGAATTTGATTTTCACAAACTTCAATTTGCGTGAAATCCAATTGTAGTTTAGATTCATCAAATTCTTCTTCATAACAAAAAATTCAAAGTAATTAATTATAATTGAATTAAATTGAACATGAATTTGAAGAAACCCTAAAAACAATTAAACTATGAATACCTTCATTAAAATCA
>CM033462.1:12436626-12506626 GCA_019425755.1 Amaranthus cruentus | reverse complement strand
GAAAGCACTAAGAGATAGAATAAATTAAATTAAGAAAGACTCAAATCAAAATTCATTGAAAATACACAAGCTAAGGCTTAAAAACGCATCATGGCACGTAATTTCTAGCAAATGCCTATTTTTCAATTCTAACCATTTGGAAAAAATAATATATACAAATAAGTGTTGTGTGCCAAGTTTCATACCAAACAAAAAAAGTTTTAACTACTTAAAGGGTGTTAGTGCCACACTTGCTTAAAAAGCCTTTAAAATACAACTTGACATGTAATTTCAAGCATATGCCTATTTTATTCAAATCTGACTATTTGAAAACAATAATTTCAAGCATATGCCTATTTTATTCAAAGCTTAAAATGACATAAAAACGCAACTTGACACGTAATTTAAAACATATGCCTATTTTTTCAATTTTAACAATTTCAAAACAATATTATATACTCCCTCTAATTCTTGTTTATTGTCCACTTTCCTTATTTAGTCAATTCAATCTAATTGTTCACTTTCTATATTTGACAAAGTTTTTTACACAAATACCCCCAACTACCCCAACTTATATTATTTAAAATATCACACCTACCACCTTTTCAATTATTATAATCACTTAAATACCCTAACGATTTACAATTATTATAATCACTTAAAATACACCAACTACTATTTTCTTAAAATCCGTGTCCAAGCCAAAGTGGACAATAAAAAAGGGGGTGGAGAAAGTATTAATTAGTATTGTGTGCCAAGTTTTATGCCAAATAAATAAAGGTTAATCTACTTAAAGGTTGTTAGTTACTTAGTGCCATAAAAGCAAAAGAAGTCTTTAAAATACAACGTGGCATGTAATTTCAAGCATATGCCTATTTTATTCAAATATAACCATTTCAAAACAATAATATATTAATATATTTTAATAAGTCTTGTGTGCCAAGTTTCATGCCAAAAAAATCAATTTGAACTACTTAAAACGAGTTAAAAAGCCTTAAAAAACGTAACCTGACACGTAATTTAAAGCATATGCCTATATTTTCAATTCTAACAATTTTAAAACAATAATAGATATTAACTAGTGTTGTGTGCCAAGTTTCATGCCAAGTTTCATGCCAAACAAATCAATTTAGAACTACTTAAAGGATGTTAGTGCCATAAAAGCTTAAAAAGGCTAAAAAACGCAACTTGGCATGTAATTTTAAGCATATACCTATTTTCTAATTTTAACCATTTCAAAATACTAATATATTTTAGTTAATGTTGTGTGCCAAGATTTTTGCCAAACCAATCAAGTTTGAACGACGTAAAGCAAGTTAGTGCTGTAAAAGATTAAAAAGTCTTTGAAACGAAACTTGGCACGTAATGTCAAGCATATGCCTATGCCTAAGTCTTCAATTCTAACCATTTAAAAATAATAACATATACTATTAAGTGTTGTGTGCAAGTTTCATGCCAAACAAACAAGATTTACTACTTAAAACGAGTTAGTGCCTTAGAAGCTTAAAAGGCCAAAAAACGCAACTTAGATCGTAATATCAAGCATATACCTATTTTTTATTCTAATTGTTCCAAAACAATGACATATACTAAGTAGTGTTGTGTGCCAAGTTTCATGTCAAACAAAGGAATATTCAACTACATAAAGCGATTTAATGACTTAATACCTTTAAAAGGCTAAAAAACGCAACTTAGTTCGTAATTTCAAGTATATGCCTATGTTTCAATTCTAACCATTTCAAAACCATAATATATAATAATTAGTGTTGTGTGAAAAGTTCCATGCCAAACAAATCAAGTTTGAACTACTTAAAGCGAGTTAGTGTCGTAAAAGCTTAAAAAGCCTTTAAAACGCAACTTGACATGTAATTTCAAGCATATGCCTATTTTTTAGATTCTAGCCATTTTAAAACAATAATATGTACTAATTAGGGTTGTGGGCCAATTTTCTTGCCAAACAAACCAAGATTGAACTACTGAAAGCGAGTTAGTGTTGTGTGCCAAGTTTCATGCCTAAAAAGCCTTAATAACGCAACTTGGCACTTAATTTTAAGTATATGCCTATTTTTTCAATTCTATCTATTTCAAAATAATAACATATACTAATTAGTGTTGTGTGCCAAGTTTCATGCCTAACACATAAAGATTGAAATACTTACAGCGAGTTAGTGTTATATACCTTAATTGATTTCCATTTCGTATGTGTGGCTCTCAAATTGGACCCTATTTTTCCACGCAAGTTCTTCATTGTGCTGCAACCAATGAGAAAAATTAATTGTATTGTCAATGCATGTAATAGTATTAATTTAACTATATATATCACTTAAATGAAATTGATAAATTTCTAAAATTACTCATTAAACATGACTTTGAATCTTTTGTTGCGACATGGGCTTTAAGCTTGACGCAAAGAATCGAAGATGTAAATGATATTAGTCATAAGATATATGACTAGGAAAGTCCAATGAACTACAAATGCGGAATTATAATCAACAAATTGGAGAGCAAGTTAACTTAGATAAGAATCAAAACATAAGTTAAATTTCAGAAATAAAACCTACTTTTCAATATATAGAGCCATGATGAACATGTAACACACGACGTCCATTCTGGAAAAAACCACCAATTTTTATTGGAGGTTCACAACAATTTAACTCCTTACAAGACACATTAAATTCACGCATAACAAATTTTGTTAATCGTTCGGTTATTAAAACAATCAAACAATAAAGCCCAAAATTAAGAACATAAACATCACCTCATATAGACATGGATATGAGATATATTTAATATTTGTTCTCTCAAAAAATCGCCAATATCAACCGGACCGATATCAATAAAGTTGAATTGGTCTTTCTGCAGAAGTAGAACAATTGGGTTGTTTTCAGATATATGAGATGCATATTTGTGTAACCATTTGCAATTTAGAAAGAGTGATTTTTGTTCCTCCTCACTCAATTTGGATATTTTTCGATCAACTTTACGATTTGCGGGTTACTCGTGGATGAGGCTGTGGGGCTCAAATTGGGATATAAACCTGGATCCACCACTTACCTCGTTTTTCTTAATTAATCAATAGAAATCAAATGTGATATGTTAGTTTACTGGTTGAATCAAAAGAAATAAAATAAAGTCAAAAGCTAATATAATGAAATACTTACAACTTCGGTGGGAGTAGTTTTTTTTTAGGAATAGCAGCTTCCCATTCATTCTTAGATATGTAACCCCATGTTTTATAGGGCATCTTTGTAAGTTCTTGGAAACATTTGATTCATCTCCACCTTTGTTTTTCGTTTTGACCATCTTAGTCTTATGGGATCTTTCTCATTTTTTAGAGATCTATCCAGTCATCAAGCTGGATCTTAAATCTCTAAATCTTTTAGCAACAGCTGAAAGAAAAAAAATTAAAAAACCCTAATAGCTGCGATTTTGGACCCAAGCACTACTGGTGGCAGGTGATAGCTTGAAAGAAAGGCTGCGGTTAAAAAACACAGCAAGCATAATTATTATAGGCTGCGGTCAATGGCCAAAACTGCAGCCTTTAGTACAAAAATAAAATTGTAAAAAAAAATATACTGAAAGGCTGCGGTTTTGGCCATAACCGTAGCCTTTAAGTGTATTTTTTTTGAAATTTTGTTTTGTTTTAATAATAATTGTATATATTATCACAATTAATTATAAAATAATAAATATTTCACAATAATGAACACTAAATTTTTGAAAGAAAAAAAATTATTTTTCTCCTCTTCGGGTTGAATGTGAAATGAATCTACAAAAAAGAAATATATTTATTAGTCATACATGTCAATTAAATCTATATACTTCCTCCGTTCCGAAATACTCGCTACATTTCGATTTTGTGCACTATTCATCGTTCAAGCTTATTTTACATGTTGCGACTAATGTGTAAGTAAAAATATAGTCAAGTGGGATCTTGTTTGAATCGTCCAATCGCATACTTTCATAATATTAAATTTTTATAATTTTTAGATAAGTGTAGTTTAAGATATTAATGATTAAAATTGTGCATTGGATTGCGTAAAAAAGTGAAATGTAGCTAGTATTATGGAACGGAGGAATATATATATATATATATATATATATATATATAGATGAATTTTCATTATTTACTTCGTTTATACATATGGCTTAGCTTACAACACATCACTGTTCACTCCCTCACTATTCATTACTGTTCATAAGTGCTCTTGATGAATTTTTGCTCATTAATGTTATTTGTACTTTATTTGTGGTCCATGTTTTATGGGCGGCTCTTTATCATCATGTCATTGCTAAGTCATTGCTGCGGGGTTCATATATAAGGTAATATAAGCATTATGCTAGCATTTTTTGGAGTTTTACAGTAGTTGCATTATTGTTTCTTATTGCGATCCTTGCACCATTTAAGTTTTCTCTCTTGCAGTTTTTTTTGGGGTGATCGCTCTCCTGTGTTTCCAACAGGTCGTTTTCTCCCTTTGTTGTTGTAGTTTTTTTTCGGTGATCGTTCTCCTGTTTTTGGAACAGGTAATTTTACCCCTTTGTTTTTGTTTTTTCACTTTCTTTGGTTTCATCCTGTTAGATTTTTTTTCCCGTTGTAGTTTTTTCTCCTCTGATTTTTTCTGGACTTCCTCGTATTTTTGGAACTAGTAAATTTTTCCCTTGTTCCCTGTTAATGTGTTTGCTTTGTATCCATCTACTTAGATTATTTCTATAAAACAAAGGTTGGTACTAGAGATTACTTAGAGAAGTAATACTACTTTTGGGGTTTGTATAGCCTCTATATGGTATATTGAATGCTACCTCTAATGTGGCTTGCGTTGTTGTTCTGGCGAGCAAGGGATCGAGTCCTTTTTTAAAGTTGGTAATGCTTGTGTGGATCTGCTTGAATTAGGAGAGTCAGTGGCTGCTAATTATTTACACATTCTTGTATCAACTTTTCGACTTTGTAGTTGACACATGTGTAAGGCCAGGTCTGAGGAATATGATAGGTTGGATATTAATATGGCATTGTATTTGGCAAATGATCATGTTGCAGGAAGGGGAAGTTTTGAGGGTGAGAGTGAATTGTATTCAATGATGTGAAGTCGACTGTACAACATCAACTGATCCGCATATCAGATTGTCTGTTCTTCTATACCTTTTCCTCTTAAAAAAGGTAGAAGCTCTCAAATTGATGAAGTAGCTCCGCCTACTACAAATTTAATTCGATTTCCTCTTGATTTTCCTTCTCGTTTTCATAAAAGGAAGCCCGGCTACTGCGAATTTATCATACTGTTTTTTTCCATATGGTTTCATGTGGGTGTTTGCTCATTTCCAACACCTTTTGAATAGGCGTTTTGAAGATGTAATTGATATTCCAAAAAGGAAAGAAATTTGTAGATAATATTGACACACATGTTATATTTGTTTCCAGATAGAGGAATGATGTATGTTGCCAGAAATCCATGTTGTATGAAAAGCATAGCCATGTGAATACATAATTATGTGTATGTTGCTAAACACAAATGTAATGTTTGCTTATCATCATTGATGAGAAAATATACATTAAAAAAATGATGCAATAATTGTAGCGTTAGTTGCAGGTAAATCAATGGCTACATTGCCAGAATTATATAGCTATGATTTTGTAGTTTGTTACAAAAAATATGTGGTTTATGTTGCCAAAAATTAATAGTTCCGAGGAAAAAAAATTGGCAGAAAGCCTTATATACATATGACTATTTCATTATCATATAGTTTATAAGCACTTTCGTGAAAAGGAGTAAAAAATTTTATAATAATTAAACTATTTTAGAAATACATTATAGGGAAATAAGGTTTTATTTGTTTCCAGATAGAGGAATGACGTATGTTGCCAGAAATCCAAGTTGTATGAAAAGCATAACCATGTAAATACATAATTATGTGTATGTTGCTAGAAACAAATGTTTTCATAAAGTGTTAACTAGAAACAATGATATCTAGACATGTTCAAGCAAAGGGAAAATATGCATACAAAAAATAATGCAATAGTTTGTAGCGTTATTTAGATATTGTTTTCAACTGTTTGCTAGCAAAGATTTTAACGTGCCTGGGGAAAGGGGTAGTATATGTTGCCAGAAAGCGATATTCGGAAAGTATTCCCCAGAGATATGCATAGAATAAAATGTGTTTACCAGTTAAAGGGGTAGTAGACGTTACATTATAGAAAAGAGTTTTAAATTTTTTTTTAGGAAAAGGGGTAGTGCTTGTATATTTTTTTTTTAATAATATAATCATGTGAAGACATAATTATGTGAATATTGTCAGAGGACATGTTTCAGAAATTGTTAATTAGAAATAGATATAATTCTTAGACATGTTCACGACTAGGGGTAATATATGTTGCAAGGAATTTTTCTCTCAGAATAGGGTGTAACTGAACGGGAAAATACGCAGGTTTTCATAAAGTATTTATTTCCAGAATTCATGTGTTCGAGAATTAGTCCCAGAAAATGTTTGTTTATCATCATTGATGAGGAAATATACATTAAAAAAAATGATGCAATAATTGCAATGTTTGTTGTAGGTAAATCAATGGGTAGCATTACCAGAAAGATAAAGCTATGATTTTGTAGCGTGTTACAAGAAAATAGGGGGTTTATGTTGCAAGAAAACAATAGTTTCGAGGGAAAAAATTGGCAGAAAGCCTCATATACATATGACTGTTTCACTATCATATAGTTAATAGGTGCTTTCATAAAAACGGGTAGTATAGGTTGCCGGTAAACTGTTTACCCAGAAATGTTCTAGGGAAAAGGGGTCATGTCTATTGCTAGAAGTATAAAATCCCAGAAAAAGTCTGCTAGGCATACATACAATTATTACATTATGTAGCCTGAGGAAAAAAACAGGAAGCCTCATCTAAGATATTTGACCATTTTTCGTGTAAATGGATTGCTGCCAGAAATCGTTTTACTAGAAAACAAATGTTGCCAAAAAAATAAATCTCATTAAATTTCTGTTAGATATACGTATAATCATTTCAATATCATTATAGGAAATAAGATTAGTATATGTTGCCGGTAAACTGTTTACCCAGAAATGTTCTAGGGAAAAGTGGTCATGTGTATTGCTAGAAGTATAAAATCCTAGAAAAAGTCTGCTAAGCATACGTATAATCATTTCATTATGTAACCTAAAGAAAAAAAAGGAAGCCCGATCTAAGATATTTGGCCATTTTTCGTGTAAATGGACTGCTGCCAGAAATCGTTTTAACAAAAAACATATGTTGCCAAAAAAAATAAATCTCATTAAATGTCTGATAGATATACGTATAATCATTTCAATATTATTATAGGAAATAAGATTTTGTTATTAGATCCAAATCATGCACAAAATCAAATTCAATCCGGCTAAAACCGATTGAACCTGAACTGATTTTTATTAGAATGTTGTAAATCTGAACATATTTTAATCGAACAACTGTAAAACCTGAAACAATTTTAATCCAAAAACAAGTCAAACTCCAAAAGTTCTATGATTAATTTTAGTTTATCAAATAATTTCAGCTAACTTTAACTAATTTAAATTATAAAATGGTGAATGTTTGAAAATTATTTTCCTCTATTACAACATTGTAAACAAATTTATCAATAAATTAATACGATTCCTCATGAAATAATCAATAATGACACAAATTTATTTATCCCACATTAAGGGTGGGCGCACTACAAGAAAAGTTATTTTTAGCAACAAAGAAAGTCGTTGCAAAAAATACAGTTTCGTTGCTAAAAATACTTTTTGCAACGACATTCATTGTTGCGGGTACAGCCGTAGCTAAAAGTTTTAGCAACGACTTTGGTTGTTGCGCAAGGTTGCACGTTTTAGCAACGAGTTGTATTGTTGCAAAAAAACATTTTGTTGCAATTCTTTTAATAGTTTTAGCAACAAAAAATATCGTTGCCAAATAGTCTTAATTTTTGGCTACAATTATTTTCGTTGTTAAACATATGTTTTTCACAACAATTATATGTTGTTGCAATTCATGTAATTCTATCTTTTGCAACGACTTTGTTTTAGTGAAAACAATCAACTAAAACTTATTTTTTGCTGTTTTTAGCAACGATTATTAGCGTTGCAAAAAACATATACACTTTTCGCAACGACCTTGATATTTTATGAAAGAACTTACAATATATACATAAATTAGACAATTAAATTAATAAATAATTATAACGAACTAAACAAATATCACCATTTAATTAACATTATATATTAATTCATAACCCAAAATATCACACGTCTCTAATATCGTGCGTCCAAAATATACGTAATTCATATACATGTACGGAGCATTTTTCCAAAATAATTCTCCTACCATATACAAGTTTTCCATGCAAAAATTTACAAGTAAAAGGCACTTTGAAGAAGTCCAAAAATATACAAGTGCACATAACTAGCTATTCACCATAACATTCATAACCAAATGTACCCCAATATTGAGTGTCCAAAATGCCAACTTTGTCATTGACTGCAAAAACTATCCAACGAAGAACTACTTACCTGCACCAAATAATTTTGTTAGTAATTGAAACCAAATGTACCCCAATATTGAGAACTTTATAGAGAAAGCTAGGGTTTTTAACTATATAAATTAAATATAAAACCACAGTCTAAATTAATTCATCTTCATATATAACGCTTATGCCAAAGACCAGAACCCATGACAACAAAATCCAGACTAAACTTGCCCAAACAAAATCCAATTTCATCCCAAAACAACATCAAATCTAACACTCTTAATTGGACTAAAATGCCAATCAGCTAATGCCATTGCAACTAAAACTACAACACAAGCCGCCAAGTAATTCTAATTAGACTAAAATGCCAAACAACTAATGCCATTATGACTAAAACTACAACACAAGCCGCCAATACTCCTAATTGGACTAAAATACCAAACAACTAATGCCATTGTAACTAAAACTACAACACAAACCACCAATACTCCAAGTATATATTAAAAACATGTCGTTTTAAATTGTTGTAAGGCTAAGTATAGATTAAGAAAATGCAAAAGAAAACATCATTTACCTAAAAAGCATTCGTGACAATCATTGAACTTCTTTGCTCTGTAGCTGTTGTAAGATGCTTTGTTTCATTGATTCAATTGCCTTTTGTTGTTCTGCCTTATATTCTTCAAATTGTCGTTGTTGTAGCAATTGACTTTCCATCAACTCTTTAATTTGTTGTTGTTGCTCCTGAATTTTCTCTTGTTGTTGCTCCATAATCTTACGTTGTTCTACTTGTGCTTTTTCTTTAGAATATGCACGTACCCCTGTCCCTTTTCCACGTACATGCCCTGACTTTTGGCCCAGAACTCGAAGCAAAATTTCATCTTGTGTCATTGAATCCCCAGCTGAAGCAACAACATCTTTCAGCTTCACCTATTACATAAACAAGATATATATAATTGTATATAATAATAAAAAAATCATAGAGGGTAAGAAAAATGGGTTGTACATACATGGATTTCTTTTGACCGTGTATCGAGCCATTCTAGTTTTCCTTGATCATTCTTACGAGTGTGTTGGATAAGCCAAACTTTATCAGCAGTTAGCTTGACATTAGCATTCTCCTTTGTCTATTCAAATTATACGTTATTGATATTATTTTAAATTACATTCAATAAACATAATATAATAGGTTTGTCTTACTAATACGTCCTCTGATTCAGGAAATGACAAATTTCCAGTTGTATGCTTAGTTCTCTTGTCAGAATTCCGATTTTTAGAGTTCCTCTCACTTATGACCTGCACGATGATTTTTATACATAAACATTGCATAAATAGTTCATAAATAGTACATAGTTTGATTAAAATAATACCTTAAATTTATCGGATCCATAATACTTGATGAGATATTCCCATTGAGGTTGGGGTAAGTCGGGAGGAGGATTCTTTTTACGCTCCTCTTCCCCAGAAAGAGCATCATCATCTATGATCCTATCACAATCATTCACTCTATATGTTTTAGTAGCATCCCTTTCTTTGTGCCAACGCATGTCTTTAGATGTCTTTCTACACATGTACAACCTTTGTAGTCTAGGCTTCAAAGGAAAATATCTTAGCACTTTTCTAGATATCTTTACCCCCTTAGAAGAGTTTTCCTTTTCTTGTTTCCACCTTGATAAACCACAAGTGGGACACTCAATCAATTTTTCATGCTCTTTCCAATAAAGAATACAATCATTTTCACAAGCATCAATCTTATAATAATCAAGGCCCAAGTCTTTAATGAGTTTCTTAGCCTCGTAATAAGAAGTTGGAAGGTTAGCTCCATAGCCTTGACGTTCTAATTGGAGTAAACTATCAAAAGAGCTATCACACCAATTATTCAAAACCTTTAAATGTAATAATTTAACAATATATGACAACTTAGACATTGTTGTGCCATGCATTGTTAATGGTTCTTGGTACTCCTCCAAAAGTTTGAAAAACTTTTTTGCATTCGCATTAGGTGTCTCATACTCCTCAACATTATTTAAAGCCTCTTCAACACTCCCAACATTCATAGCACCAACTCCACATGCATCTTGCAACATTGTGAAACCACTATCAGTGTCATTCGACTCATTAACATCATCCCCATCACTTAATTCAACTAATTCTTCCCCGTGAAGTTCCCAAAAAGTGTACTTCTCATACATTCCTCTCTTAAGCAAGTCTAATCTTACATCACATTTTTTTTTAAGAAATATATTGCGACAACTATTACAAGGACACCTAATAGTAGTACTCTCTCGATCATCTTCTCTTACTTTGGAAAGAGCAAAATTCAGAAACTCATCAACACCATTTACATAATCAATAGATGAACGATCTTTTACTTTGACCCATGCCTTATTCAAAACCATTTCCTATATTTAAAGTTTATAATAATTAAGTTATATAACATTCCAATATAAAAAATTATTCAACCTTAAAATCAAATGCCCCGACCATATAAGTAAACTTATTCAACATTCCAATATAACAAATTGAACTTATTCAAGTATTCTTAAAATCGTCATTCATGAACTATAGGATTCAAATATTCTTTTGTTTTATAAGTAATAATCATCATTCTTGAACCATATAAGATAATCAGGATATAATAATTAGGTTATATACCATTTAATAATATCACCCAAAACTTCTAATAATGTTCTTTACAAAGAACAAGAACAAGTTACCCACATCTCAATGTATATCATCATCATAGAACAAGAACAAAGACTATCATTAAGAACAAAAACAACAAGAAGAATACACCCACATCTCAATGTATATCATCATAAAGACTACGATTTATTTACTAAGAACAAAGACTATCATTTTTTAATGTATATCATCATCATAGAACAAGAACAAGTTACCCAAATTTCAATGTATATCATCATTATAGAACAAGAACAAAGACTAGAATTAAGAACAAAAACGAGAACAAGAACAAGACACCCACATCTCAATGTATATCATCATAAAGACTTCCATTTATTTATTAAGAACAAAGACTACCATTTTTTAATGTATATCAACATCATAGAACAAGAACAAAGACTACCATTAAGAACAAAAACAAGAACAAGACACCCACATCTCAATGTACATCATCATCATAGATTAAGAAAAAAGACAACCATTAAGAACAAAAACAAGAACAAGACACCCACATCTCAATGTATATTATCATAAAGACTACCATTTATTTATTAAGAACAAAGACTACCATTTTTCAATGTATATCATCATCATAGAACAAGAACAAAGACTACCATTAAGAACAAAAACAAGAACAAGACACCCACATCTCAAATGTATATCATCATAAAGACTACCATTTATTTATTAAGAACAAAGACTATCATGTTTCAATATATATCATCATCATAGAACAAGAACAAAGGCGAGAACTAAGAACAAAAACACGAACAAGAACATGACACCTACATCTCAATGTATATCATCATAAAGACTACCATTTATTTATTAAGAACAAAGACTACCATTTTTCAATGTACATCATCATCATCGAACAAGAACAAAGAACAAGAACAAGTTACCCACATCTCAATGTATATCATCATCATAGAACAAGAACAAAGACTAGAATTAAGAACAAAAACAAGAACAAGACAACCACATCTCAAAGTATATCATCATAAAGACTACCATTCATTTTTAAGAACAAAGATTACCATTTTTTAATGTATATCATCATCAAGAATAAAGACTACCATTAAGAACAAAACAAGAACAAGAACAAGACTACCATTTATTTATTAAGAACAAAGACTACCATTTTTTAATGTATATCATCATCTCAAAGTATATCATTTTCTTTAATGTACATATGTAGAGCTGAGGGAATTCAAATACCAAAACGTCAAGCAAGAACACATGGGGAATTCAAAAACTGTGTCATTAATTAAAAATTAAAAAGTTTTAACTTTAAAATTATAAAAATAAATAAATTATAAATTAATACCAAAATAAGAATGGTAATCTTTATTCTTAATAAATTAACAAAATAAGAACAAGAACAAAGACTATCATTAAGAACTAAAACAAGAACATCTCAAACAACCTAAAAATTTAAAGAACAAAAAAATTAACAAGAAAAAAAATAAGAATAACAAGAACAAGAATAAAACTACTCTAATTAATCTAAACCCAGAAATTTAAAGGAAGAAAAAAAAAGCAAAAAAAAAAATTATACCTGAAATCTGATTTCTGGAACAGCTCGAGGATGCGGTAGTAGCCGCCGGCAACAGCCCAGCAGCAGGACCGGCAGAAGATCTCCGGCAGGTGAGCGGTGGGACTCCGGCAGCAGGTTCCGGCAGGTGAGCAGAAGGTCTTCGTGAGGCGCGCTGCTGGTTTGTGGAAATGAAATGAAATGGAATGAAAGGCAAAATAGGGTTTCGTGGGAATTAAACTTAGGCGCCTTTCTTTGGTTTTAATTTTATTTATTTATTTTTTTTTTTGCCAAAAAATATTAGACATGGGTTTTTGCAACGACTTTTTGTTACTATATATTTAATTAGTTTTGGCAACGACATTTGCAGTTACGAATTATTTATTTAATTTATAACAACTACAATTTTCGTTGCAAAAACCATGGGTTATATCGGGAAAATATTTTTTGTGGTGGGAAGTTAATTTTTGTTTTTGGCAACGACTATTTAGCAACAACAATGGATTTCGCAACGACTAGTATTTTTCGCAACGAAAAAAAAATTGTCGTTGCTAAAACTTGTTGCTAAAAATGATTTTTCTTGTAGTGGCGAAAGTAAGGATAACTCAGCGCAATGTTTATAAATTGATAGTCTCATATTGATTCTGAATATACAAATCCCACATTGGTTGAGAAAGTGAGTGCATTGAGTTGTCCTTACTTCCGAATATGCAACCCAATACATTAGTAGATTACATATATAATATATATATATATATATATATATATATATATATATATATATATATATATATATATATATATATATATATATATATACACACATTATGTATATATATGTGTATATATATACATACATATATATATATATATATATATATATATATATATATATATATTATATATATATATATATATATATATATATATATATATATCATATATATAATATATATATATATATATATATATATATCATATATATATATATATACATATATATATATATATATATATATATATATATATATATATATATATATATATATATATATATATATATATATATATATATATATATATATATATATATATATATATATATATGTATGTTTACCTGTTAGGCACAAGTCTCTTGTGGAGACCGATGTGGAAGCGGTTCATTGACTTGATTTTCAAATTTTGTTACCTATCTTAAAATCACATGTTTCTTGTTCACTTATCATAACATTTCTTTTATCAAAAATAATGTGAACAGATTTTTCAACACACATAGTTCTCTTATTATAGACTCTATAAGCTTTACTGTGAGAAGAGTAGCCAAGAAATACTGCTTCATCACTTCTCTCATCAAATTTACCTATATTTCTTTTTCCATTTACATACACAAAGCATCGACATCCAAATATGCGAAAATATGAAGTATTAGGTTTAATCCCTTTAAACAGTTCATAGGGTGTTTTAGAGGTGATTGGTCTAATTAACACACGATTTACAATATAACAAGAAGTATTAACGGCTTCGGCCCAAAAGTTTCTAGGTAGACCACTAGCTATTAACATGGTTCTAGCCATTTCCTCTGAAGTTCTATTTTTACGTTCCACCACACCATTTTGTTGAGGTGTTCTTGGTGCGGAGAAATTGTGATTTAAACCATGCTCGTTGCAATAATCCATAAACTTTGAATTTTCAAATTCCTTACCATGATCCGATCTTATGTGGACAAGTTAATTTTTACTAGATTTTTTAATTTTATTGGCAAACGCAACAAATTCATCAAAGGCCTTATCTTTGCTAGATAAAAACAATGTCTATGTAAATCTGCTGTAGTCATCAACTATAACAAATACATATCGCTTTCCACTGCGACTTTGGATTCTCATAGGTCCACAAAGATCCATATGAATTAATTCAAGTGTCTTTGAGGTGGTCACGACATTTTTAGGTTTAAAGGACGACCTTACATGTTTTCCTTTGGCACAAGGATCACACACTTCATTCTTTTGAAATTTTAGGGACGGTAGTCCTCTAACTAGGTCTTTAGTTCGTAACGTATTAAGCAATGAGAAACTAGCATGACCTAGGCGTTTGTGCCAGAGGAGAGGTTCATCTTCTAAAACACTAAGACACGTTAAACTGGTTTTAGGAACAGTTTGGAGGTCCACAACATAGGTGTTCCCTTTTCTGATTCCTTCCAGAATGGTGTCCCCTGTGTCATTCGTAGAAATGATGCATTTTTCACAAGTAAAGTTTACAGAGTTACCTTTGTCACAAAATTGAGAGATACTTAACAAATTGTGTTTTAAATTCTCGACTAAAAATACATTATCAATTGCATTGGAACTTGACCTTCCTACTTTTCCTTTGGCAATTATTTCGCCCTTCATGTTGTCTCCAAAGGTCACAGTTCCTCCATCATAGGCTTCTAGTGAGAGAAATTTTGAACTATCACCAGTCATGTGCTTGGAACAGCCACTGTCGAGATACCATGTGCTGTTCCCCCTCACTAGAACCTGCAAAACGAACTAATTGTTAGAGGGTGGAGCCCATCCAACCTTGGGTTCCATGTCGATTATGCATGAGTCATATTTCTTAATCCAAATCCTATCGACATATATTTGGTTTGTTTTGTTATGTTGTTCCATTTTTAAACATTGATATTTCAGGTGCCCGGTTTTGCCACAAAAGGAACAGATCTTACTACTAGGGAGATCAACATAGCCCTTTTTCTTCTTATTGTACTTATTGTATCCTAGACCTTCAGTTCCTTTAGTTTTGGCTTCTAGAATCCATTTGGGAACCTCTTTGATTTTCCCTTTTTCTCGTGAAGTTAACTCAAGCTTAAGTTTTTCATTTTCATTTTTGGTGGATTCTAGATCTAATTTCATCTTATTAAATTCATCATTAATCTCTTGAATAGATTCGGTTTTTAATTTCAATCCTAACAACTTATATTGACTTAGCTCAATATTTAACATGATGTTTTCTTATTTCACCTTTTCTATTGATTCCTTTAACATCACATTTTTATCAAGTAAATCAAAAAATCGAGTTTGCACATCGGACCTAAAAGAATTTAGGTAGGATACTAGGTCATTACTTGTTTTAAGGTCTTTTTCTTTTTGGAGACAGGTGGCCGTTTGTTTTTCTAGATTATTTTGAGTCTCCATGATCATTTTAATCAATTCATGTTTATCCAATCTAAATAGGTAATTAGGAAATGAATTAGAAGACGATACCTCTTTTCCTTTAGACTTTTCATCATGTGTTGCCATGAGACAGAGATTGGCTGTTTCTTCCTCCGCTGTAGCTTCGGTTTCAGCTTTACTTTCAGATTCTCCCCATGCTGCTATCATGGCTTTGCGAAAGTCAGTTTTGTTGTAGTTTCCTTTGAAGGGTTGTCTTCCTGATTCCCTTGCCTTCCCTTTGCCCTTCTCGTTCTTCCATTGAGGGCGCTCTTTGATGAAGTGGTCAGTACTTCCACACTTGTGACATTCAAAGTTGGTTTTGGAATTTGTCGTTCCCTTTTCTTTGTTGTTTCTTTGATTGTTATATCGGCTGTTCCTGAAAAACTTCTTGAACTTTCGAACCAGCATGGCAGTTTCTTCCTCATCGCATTCTGACTCTTCTTGTTCATTCGCTGCTAGAGCCAAGCCTTTATTTCTGGAATTGTCCGCTATTCCCAGATGTAATTCGTGAGTCATCAGGGAACCAGCCAACTCTTCCAGATTGAATTTGGTGAAATCGTTAGATTCTTGTATGGCAGTGACCTTAGCTCTCAAGCGATCATCTTGAGGTAGGCTTCTTAGGATTTTTCTTACCTGTTCATCTGAGCGAATAAGCCTTCCAAGAGAGACAAGTACATTTGTAATGTTGGTGAACCTAGTGAACATTTCTTGAATACTTTCTCTAGGTTCCATAATGAATCTTTCATATTTTGACATGAGCAAGTCAATCTTGGAACGCTTCACTTCACTGGTTCCTTCATGGGTAACCTCCAGCAGATCCCAAATCTGTTTGGCTGTTTTGCAACCCATAATTCGATTGTGTTCATTTGGTCCCAGCCCACACTGAAGCAGTTTTATGGCAAGAGCATTCATCTCCATTTTCTGAAAATCTTCTTTCTCATATTCTGTTATTGGTTTGGGCACAGTCTCGTTATTGGAGTTGGTAGTGGTTACCTCAAAATCTCCAACTTCGATGACTCTCCAAACTTGATAGTTTTCGGCCTTGATGAAGATTTCCATCCTATTCTTCCAATATGTGTAAAATTTTCCATCGAACATAGGCGGTCTCTGAGTAGAGTAACCTTCTTCCATACGTTCATTCATTCTTAACATCTCTAATATACCAAGATACGACTCTCAGGGTTTCCTAATCAAATAAGGAACAGGGCTTTGATACCAATTGTAGAAACGATTAGAGAATATGAATGTAACAAGAGGGGGGGTGAATTGTTGTACTGCTTTGTTGAGTATTTATGCCCTGTTTTTGCGGAAATAGATTCTAACAAAATACTAAAGCAATCGCAAGAACAATAGAGAAGACAAGATTTTACATGGTAACTTTCTTGACCAAAGAGAAAGAAAACCACGACCACTTCGGATTTCAATTTCTCTTATTACGTTTGTAAGTAATTACAACTTAATTACATAAAACGACTTCTCCAAATTCTCTTCTTGGCCTATTCTCTTTTTCTCCTTCTCGTTCTCTTTTCTCTTACAGGTTCTTGCTCAAGATTCCCCTTAGACTTCCCTAAGTCTAATTTACACACTCAAAAAAACCTTTACACAATATTTCTCTAGATTGGATTAAACCAAAGAAAGCACAAGGAAAACTATATGGGATTAATTGGCGAATGTATAACAAAATAAATTTTCCTCTTCATGAATTGATTTCTCCTTTTTCTTGATTAGGGCACACACAGCATCTATAGCCGGTTATAATACTCCTTATATAAGAGATAGAACCGTGCACCACACCCATGATCCCATTATCTAATGATGTAGGGAGGTGGGTAGGAAGCTTGGAGGTTTCTCCAAGTCCCACGGCTCTTTTAACAGTTTTTATATCTATTTTTAGCAAATCCCTATTTAAGTGTAGCTCAATTAGGACATTTATTTTCAGCTCCTTTTTAATTATTTTTTCGCCAATTAAAACCCTTGTGCAACCTTTAGTTTTATCCGTACAAATCAACTAAGTAAAAGAAAACATATTTTCCTATTTTAGTTGACCCTATTCTCTGACTTGGTGCGTTAGGAACACTATGCTGTCTCCATCTGACATACTTTAACTTTATCAATCTTGGAACTGGAATAGTTATCTTGATCATTTGACATTCAAGATTGGCTCTTGAAATTGACGTTGACTTTGACAAGTAATGTTCTTTCATCAAGTCTTCTTAGATACCCTCTACGATCTTGACAATCGGATATACGACCTACAATACAATCTCTAACGTTTTGTTTGTTTATAAAAGTTACGTCATCATCAAAACTCAAATGGGCCAACAAATTCCCCCTTTTTGATGATGGCAAACTTTATAAACAAACTTGATTAAAAAATATAGAGTAAAATAAATAAGCTAGACCATGCTAGAGATTAACCAAGTCTCTACCATAGACACACGCCTTACTTCGGTGTCTATGGTTAAGTATGCATACCCCTGCGGTGGTTCATAATGCCCCCATATGCCGCGAGTAATTCTTTCCACCAATTGACGTCGTACTACGTCCAATTTAAAGTTAGTGAGGTCATACTACCTCTGCTTATTAAAAATAATATGTCGAAATTACTTATTCGGAAAGCATAACATTATTTGTACTATGCGTCCGTACTATACCTTTGTTACCATTAATATATGGTACATATCGCATAATACGAAACTTCGCTGCGTGTACGTACCTTAAACAAGATAACGAATTCTCAAACGTCTTAATCAATTCTCACGAATCGGCTTCCTACAAGGTTCAATCATATTCGGGATATAAGCACACATTAACACTTTCCTCAAACCAAACCATAACACATACATACAACTACCACCACACTTAGAACATTACACACATCATGAACATCCATCACATTACTATGACATGTTAAACACCCAAAAAAATAGCATACGGAATCTGTCCAGAAACCCTTTTTAAAACTGTCAAACTGGAAAATCCGACTTCACCGTTGCATCCGGAAGACATCAAAACCCTCGGGTACCAATTTTCATGGTTTATAACATAGTATAAGTATTTTTAACCTAATTTCAAAGCCAAAAATGCTAAAAAAAAAACACCCTTTTTCATCATTTTCAAAACCTACGGAATTTTATCAATTTTTATTAAAAATACATACAAATTCCAATTTCCACATTTCCTATTAAATACATACCATCAAAATCATAAACTCATGCCCACATAAAAAATATCATTTTCATAATTCTTAAAATAATTAATTTCTTACAAATACAAATTTTCCTAAACAAATCATTCATCAATACATTAAAATCTACATACCATACCAAAATAATTCCTTATAATACAACGAAAATTTCTCCATGAATAACCCTAATTTAAATATATATTTTTATTATTATTATTTTTTTATACATTCACCCATCACCTTAATTTAAGATACTCATATAAAAATAAATCCTAAAACAAAACATCCTACACTAAAACTTGATAAATACATATAAAATTCACATCATCATATTAAATCATGGAAGGAAATGATCATGGATGAAAATTCACACACATATGCATAAATCACATAATTGAAATTAAACTTGATAAAAGGATAAATGGAGAATTAAACTTACAATTATATGAAAAACACCAAAAATCAAGGTTGCAAGAGGAGTACTAGGCGTGTGGCTTGCTAGGGTTTTGTGGTTATTTTCTTGAGTTTTCTAGGAATTTGAGAGATAGAATGAATTTTAGGTTAAGGCGGAGATTAAGGAAATGAATAATTAAGGGAATAATGTCTAAGGCAATTAGTGTGATTCTTCAATATTCTCATGGGAGTTAAAAACTCCATAATCCCTCCATAAGGGCCGGCCAACTATTCACTTCCCTCTAACTTTTTTTTATTTTTTTTAAATTTGAAATAAGAATGGTTTAATGTTTTTGGGCCCGAAAAGCTAAATTGTTAAAAAGGCTGAATATACATGGTCAATCCCAAAATGAATTGATAAAACATTATTTATATAAAATAATATTACTAGTAATTTATTAAATATATCGGGAAATTATCATTTTAAAATATCGGGGTGTTACAAGGATATAATGGTCTGTTTGTAATGTTAAATATGGACAACGATGATAAAATGTTTAGTTAACAACTTGATACTTAGTTAGATTTAAAAATGAGTGTATATTGTTCGTTGATTGTAGTAGTTTGTAGATTTGGACAAGGTAAGGGTAGATGGAAGAAAGAGTGGGGAAGAAAGAAAAGTTAATATTGTAGGCGAAACCTTTAACATTTTTTCCCTAGGTGTGACAAAGAGTGAGTTGACAAGGCACGTTGAATCTGCATAAGTATAAAGAAAGACATGAAGATTGCAAGTCTTGTGGAATTATGGCTCTTTTTTATGTCCTGTTTCTCCAACATGGGGTTAGAGATTTTTTTTGTAGATATCATTCTTATGCAATTGAGAAGTGGAAGTGCTTAATCTGAGCTGGTCTCTCTAAACACAGGTATTTGCGCCAGAGTTCCCAAGAAGGATGGTCAGTAGGTACTCACTACTTCTTTTAGAGTTCTCTTAAATTAGCCAAACTCTAATAAATTTCAACTGTACAATGTCCATTAGGCCAAAATAGGTTGTCAACAAAATTTGACAGCTCACTAAGAAAACTTAGCGACTAACTTTGCTGATATTACTCTTATATAGCAGCTGAAACTAATGTAACTAATATAATCTTTTTTTTACACTAAAAAAGAGAGAAAATCAGAGCAAATTCAAAGAAATACAACCAATTTATATCAGTGTATAAACTTAGAACTAATCCACAAAAATATAATATTTTTTAATTTATATACTACTTATTCAATATGGTAGCTTATGATCGACTAATAAGACTCCTGTTTTGTTGTTTAACAAGAGTTCATCGACTAATAATTTTATTTTATAAAAGACTCTTGAATCGTGTTACTACTTTGTGCATTGTTTGAGATTCATATTGTATTTTGATTTTCTCTGAGGAAACTTTATTTAGAGCATAGGCTTCCTCTATAGGTTATATGGAAAATAAAAGGATAGTAATATAATGTTACTCGTTTAATTATTCATCTTTTTATGTTTATGTTGAACTTGCACTTGAATTCAGATTCGTGAGGTGTCACGTCGGATCAATGCGTGGAACAATAATACTTTGCCTATCAAATGGCCTGGTTTGGATGATTTAGCGAAAGCAAGGGAAATACCTCTTCTAATCTTTTTAGTTATGTAAAGAAGCATGGTGGATATAGTTTTTCCTTTAGATGATGTTTTGAGACTTATTGTAAAGATTGTCATATTTTTTCTCTTATTAGTCCAGAAGTTAATGGTCTTCTTGTATCTTGAACACACTGCCAACTTTATACAAATTATATTGTTCTAAGATTGTTATACATTATTCTCACATTTAGTGTAGATATCATTGATCAAATGTTTGAATTTACCCTTTTTGTTGCACAATCACGAGACTGTTGATACTTCTATTTGTTGTGGTTGTGTGACGAAAGTGAGTTTCTAATTGCTGTGGTTTTAAAAAAGTAGTAAATAATCAATATTTATTTGATGTGATTTAAAAAAATAGCAAATAAGTAGTTTTTTTTGCTATGGTTTCAAAAAAGTAGCAAATGAGTAGTTCTATTTACTGTGATTTTTAAATAGGATCAAAAGTTTTTGGTTATTTGCTGCCCCACTATTTGCCGCAATCTCAAAATAAGTAGCAAATAACCACATTTATACATCAGCAAATCACATGGATTCTACTAGTGAAAGGGCTAAAATAGATTTCATGGGAGAAACTTTGTATTCCCAAAAAAATTTGTTGGAATGGGATTTTGTTTGCTACATGAATTTAATCTTGCTCTCTTGGATAAGCAAGGTTGGCGTATGTTGTCTTGTCCTAATCTCTTATGGCTAGAGTAGTTAAAGCTAAATATTTGGCAAATCTATCCTTTTGGGAGGTGGGTTAGCAATGCTAGCTTTGTGTGGAGAGGTATATTAAAAGCTATGAGTGTTTTAGAAAAAGGAATGAGATGAAGAATAGGGTCAAGAAGAGAGATTGAAGTTTGGAGTGATAAATGGATTCCAAAGAGAAGAGATATGATGGTTCATTCACCGATTGTAGAAGGGTTTAATGATCTTAGAGTTAGCGATTTGATTATAGAGGATGGAGGAAGGAAAAGGTGGAGCTTAGAGTTATTAGGGCAATATTTCAATGAGGAAGATATGATTTAATCATTAATTACTATTCCTTTGGAAAATAACTTAGTTGATGATCAACTTATTTGGGGTTTCACTAATGATGGATTGTACACGGTCAAATTCGGATATTGGGTAGCTATGGAATCAAGGAATGATGAATGGATAAGGAACTTTATTGAGGATGATATTTGGAAAAGAATTTGGGAATGAGAAGTTCCAGGGGTGGTACGTTATTTTGCTTGGAGGGGTAGTAGGGGTGTGATTCCTACAAAGAAAGCAATTAAGAGAAGAAAAAATATGGGTAGTGACTGTTGTGAGCTTTGTTCCAATGAAGTAGAAGATGTTTTTCATGTAGTTAGAGATTGTATGTTTGCTAAAGAGGCTTGGGCTTACACAAATCTTGTTTTACCAATAGATTGCTTTAATGCTAGCTATTTTTGAGACTGGATACGTGCTATAGTATATGCTTGTGATAGTAGAAAAGCCACTTTGTATATTTGTTTTGCTTGGCGCCTTTAGGGTGGTAGAAATGATAGAGTTTGGAATGATACTTTAGTGGTTCAGTTTCTTTTTTCACAGGTACAAGTTTATGTTCAAGAATGGTGGTTTATTAATGATAAATGCGACACATCAAAAAATTCAAGTAGTTTGAAAGTTGATTCATGGAATGCTCCATATCCAAACAAGCTGAAGTTTAATATAGATGCAGCAAGCTTTAAGGAAACTAATATGTTTGGTTGCAGAGGCGGACCCACTAAGAGACAAGGGGGTACAGTTGTACCCCCAGTTTGAAAAAAAAAAAATCAGAAAAAAAAAAAAATAAAAAAAAAATAAAAAAAATTAAGAAACCCTATTCAGCACTCTCCAAACTCGCCTGTCCCTTCTCACTCTCGCCCACCCAGATCGCATTTCTGCCCTTCTCAGCACTCTCGACCAGTCGACCACCGCCACCAGTCCAGCGCCACCACCAGCACCCGACCACTGCCCCACCGCCTCCTGCATGGCTGCCTCCCCTTTCTCCAATTCTCCATTTGAGGTAAATTCCCTAATTCACTAAATAGAAAAACTCCATTTGAATTTTAAAGTTTCAATTTTATTCTCTATGATTGAAATTGCTTAAATAAGTTGTTGTTGTTGGCTTGTTGCTTACTTGCTTAATTTATGTTATTTTATTTATCAAATTAGTGTTTGTGTAAATGTGTAATTGCCAATTACTCAATTAGGTTTTCAAATTTCAAATTCATGCCATGGGACTATGAGTTGTTAGTGTTTGTATAATTGTGTTGATTGAAAATTGAAATTGGTAATTGTGTTGCTTGAAAATTGAAATTGGTAATTGTAATTGTGTTGCTTGAAAATTGAAATTGCTTGAAAATTAGAATTGACAATTAATTCATGTATTTAAATTAATTAGGAAATGTCAAGTAATTCAAGTTCAAAGAAGTCAATTGCGGGGGATAAACAACCCAATCTTCGTGAATTTTTGTTTAAAAGAATGAAATCTCAAGGAACATTTAATGAAAGCATTGACTCTCCATCACCTCCTTTAAGTTCCCCTCAAAGTGAAGATGTTAATATGGAAGTAGGTGGTTCAAGTGCTTGTGATGAACCATTGGATGATGATTGGGTGTATGATGTTGAACTTCTTCCTCATGACCCGAGATTGAGAAAAAACATAATGGATTATCCCCAAAATGAAAGAAATCCTGTTAGGAGAGCTTATATTCTTAGAGGCCCTTGCCAACCAAAAACACATGATTTCCCTCAAAGACAAATAGGTGGTTTGCGCCGTTTTAGTGTCAATTGGTTCAAAAAATGGGATTGGCTTGAATATAGTGTTGAAAAAGATGCTGCATTTTGCTTTGTTTGTTATTTGTTCAAGAGGGATGTGGAAATAAACAATGGGGGAGATGCATTCGTTAATGGAGGGTTTAGAGGGTGGAATAAACCGGATAGGTTTCAAAAGCATGTTGGTGGAATTAAAAGTGCTCACAATGTTGCTTATGAGAAATTTGTGAATCTAAGAGATGCAAAAAAGAACTCAATTGAAGTTTTGTTTGATAATGCGAGTCAGTCTCAAATGGATTCATATCATATTCGTTTGAATGCATCCTTAACTTGTTTGAGATTTCTTTTGGGTCAAGGTTTGGCATTCCGGGGACATGATGAAAGTGAGGAATCATATAGTAGGGGTAACTTTCTTGAGCTTTTGAAGTGGTTAGGGGGGAAGGTTGACGAAATAAGAAAACATACTTTCCAAAATGCACCCAAAAATTGTCAATTGACCTCTCCCAAAATTCAAAAAGATATTATCAATTGTTGTGCAAAAGAGACTACCAAACGCATAATAGAAGAGGTTGGAGATGATTACTTTTCTATTTTGGCTGATGAATCAAGTGATGTGTCTAAAAAAGAACAACTAGCTCTTGTTTTGCGGTTTGTTAATAGAGAAAGTGGATCGGTAGTGGAACGCTTTTTAGGCATTGTACATGTGGATGATACAAGTGCTTTGTCTCTTAAAGATGCCATTTTGTCCTTGCTTATGGAACATTCATTGAGTCCATCCATGATAAGAGGTCAAGGTTATGATGGGGCAAGTAACATGAGAGGTGAAATCAATGGCCTTAAGACTTTGATTATGAATGATACTCCAAGAGCCTACTACATTCATTGTTTTGCTCATCAACTACAACTAGTTCTAGTTGCGGTTGCTAAAAAGAATGATAATTGTGGTTTGCTTTTTGAAATCATTGCAAACTTGTTGAATGTGGTTGGATCTTCTTGTAAGAGACAAGACATGATTCGAAAAAAGCAAGCTCAAGTAGTGGCTCAAGCATTGGAAGTGGGGGAAATTGAAAGTGGATCGGGATTGAATCAAGAACGTGGTTTGAGTAGGCCGGGAGATACACGTTGGGGATCTCATTACAAGTGTCTAATAAATATCATCAACTTGTTTCCTTCAATTGTTGAAGTACTTGAGTGGATTGGAAAGCATGGCTCTTCGGACGATAAGTTCAAAGCTCAAATTATTTCGGGATCTATCGAGTCATTTGAATTTGTTTTTATGGCTCATTTGATGTTGATTATCTTTGGCTACACTAATGACTTATGTGTTGCTTTGCAAAGAAAAGAACAAGATATTGTTAATGCCGTTAGACTTGTTCATAGTACAAGAAATGTGTTGCAAAAGATGAGAGATGAAGGATGGGAGAATCTCTTACAAAAAGTTATTTCATTTTGTACTAAACACGAGATTGATGTTCCATCTATGGATGCTCATTATGTACCTCAAGGAAGATCAAGACGTTTTGTTCAACAAGCAACAAATCTACATCATTTTCGGGTTGGAATCTTTTTGGAAGTAATTGATTTGCATCTTCAAGAGCTTGATAATCGTTTTAGTGAGATGAACATGGAGTTACTTACATGCATGGCTTCTCTAAGTCCTAAAGGTAACTTTTCATCTTTTGATAAAAACAAGATACTTAAACTTGCTTCTTTATATCCCGAAGAGTTTTCATGTAATGATTTAACGGTTCTTGATCATCAACTTGATGTGTTCTTGGATGTTATGTTAAACGATGAAGCATTTCATGATTTGCAAGATATTAATTCTCTTTCCATGAAGCTTGTTGAAACAAAGAGACATGAGAATTTTCCTCTTATACATTTGCTAATCAAGTTGATGTTGATTCTTCCGGTTGCTACGGCAAGTGTAGAAAGAGTGTTTTCCGCAATGACATATGTCAAAAGTAAGTTGAGAAATAGCATGGGTGATCAACTTATGAATGATTGTTTGGTTACTTTTATTGAGAAGGAAGTGTTTCTACAAATTTCCGACGACATGATTATTGATCGTTTTAAAAATATGAAGACTCGAAGGATGAATTTGTAATTTTGGAGTGTATTAGTGTAAAACTTTAAGTATCGTAAGACTTTTATTGTTATTTTGGATTGTAAGACTTTAACTATTGATTCTATTATGTGTTGTAATTTTTTTAAAATTTATCCGATTACATGAATGATATGACGTTCATGTTTTGTACCCCCAGTTTGAAATTCCTGGGTCCGCCACTGTTTGGTTGGGGTGATATCCTTAGAAATAATTTGGGTGAAGTGCAAGCCACAATATTGGATGTTCACATTGGAGGCGGAGATTCAAGAATTTTGGAAGTAAAAGCTTTGAAACTCGCAATGAGATCGGCTAGTGACAATGGAGTAAAGTGTGTATGTTTTGCCTAACGCGCAAAGAGTTGTTCAAGCTATGAAAAATTCTAAAACTAATATTTCTGAGTTTGGGGTTATTATTAATCGTAGCAAATGTCTTATTAATGATTTTATATCTTGTCCATTCTTTTTTGTATCTAGAATTTATAACAAAGCAACACATATGCTTGCTCGCAGATCTCTAGAGTTTGGATGTTGTGTGATATGAATGAAAGATTACCCTTTTCATCCAATTAGTTATTTTGAATGAAATGAAAAAGTAATATCTATATATCTCAAAAAAAAACTAATTTTTTATAAATGAACAGACTAATGCATTAATGCATAGATACATATATTTTATTAACTAAGAACCAACCACAATTTTAAATTATTTATTATCCCATCGTGTATACTTCCTATATTCTTTTTTACTTGTTTCAAACACATTTTTGCACAATTCAATGTCTTTGTCGGATGATTTCCATCTAGAGTTATACGTAACTAAAAATTATATATAATTGATATTATGAAAATATGCGACGAAACGAATAAAAACAAAATCTCACATGACTATGTTTTGTTCTCGTAATGCCAAAATATGTAAATAACAATAGAATGATGAATAGTGCAAAAGTAGAATTGTGTGAAAGTAAGAAATAACAGAGGAAGTATTAATTAGTACCACTGCAATTTTGAGTACCCTCAAGCCTAATTAAAACTAATTAATAGACTTCATCTTGAGCAAGTTACTTTAGTTGTCCCTTTTATTTTTCCACCACTCACCATTTTATTTTTATTACTGATTTTGCAATCTTTTTTTATCTATTGCTCCACTCTCATTCTTTTAATCCTTGTGGGAGACATATCACAAAAGTAAAGTAACTACACGTCTTTTATTAATATTAAGTTTCCGAGTGACGTTCATCAATGCAACATAATCTTCGTGGTATCTGTTTTGGTGATTAAAGGAGTTTTAAAGTCAAAATACAAAAGATTACAAATATTGTTGTTAGTATTTCATAGTTGTAATAGTATTTATAATAGCAATATAGCATTATATTTCCAATATGTTTAATTGAGTTTAGAATGGTTGAAGATTAGCTTAGACGTGGAATTGATGGAGTTACTTGGACTTTAACTTGAAATTAAGGGTGGGTTTTTGAGTTGGGAGTTTTTCTTTTTTAAATGATAGGTAGGGATTGCTTAGAAACTAGGCTTGTTAAAATGCGATTTTTATGATAGATTTTAAAAGAAAAATTTTCCATCATAAAAGAAATTATCAAGTGTTTGAAATATTAGTTTTTTTAGAAAGATATGTGGGCAACTATTTTGAGCCTAAGTTCAAAAAAAACAAATTTATGTGACAAAGGGCAACTACATTTTTATGACAAATTCATATACTATTCCCTTCATTTTACTTTTTTATTATTTTTAAGTAGTTAAAATAGAACCACACGTAAAAGAGAATACGTGTAGTGTTTCTAAATTTTTATAGGGGTAAAGTGAGCTAGTAAGTGTAGAGGTGTAAAAAGGTCAAGTTTCGTAAGGGTAAATTGGTAAATATAACATATCCAAAATAAAAATACGACATTTAGAATGACATAACCAAATAAGGAAATGCAACACTTAGGAGGGAGTATTAATAATTTCCTTCGTTCTTTTACATTTGCTAAACATTTCTTATTTAACCATTTAAAATTAATTGCTAATAATGTAAAGATCTAATTTACCCCTACTTTTTCCTTACCTAATATATACGAAAAATCTTAATTCGAAGGGTCTAATTGTGAAATTGTTTTTATTAGACTGATCATGTATATTTAGTGTGTTAAACCGATTACTTATAATTATAAAGTAATTAATTATAAAAATGGACTAATTTTATGAGTCATTCTCATGATGAAACGGTCTTATACAACATGAGTTGTATATATTAACTTTAAAACATATCTCTCTGGAGATTATAATAATCTTTTTAATACAAATACATCATTTTCTTAATTTGTGTGTAGCACCTAACACAAAAGATGAAGTACTAACTAAGAAGCACCACATTTTCAAAATCATTTATTATTAAATCGTGTTACGACTTCAATTTTGAGTACCCTCAAGCCTAATTAAAATAATTAATAGACTTCTCCTTGAGCAAGTTACTCAAGTTGTTTCTCCATTTTATTTTATTTCGCTGATTTTGTCAATTATTTTATGTATTCTTTCTCCTTTATTTTTTAAATTTCAGACATAAAATTATACTCTCTCCATCTTAGCCACTCATCTCTATTCTGCATTTGTTTTTTGTTTTTGCCCGTTTAATTTCCCTTTCCACTAAATTTCATTCATTTCACATTAAGGGAGTGTTTGGTATAGGAATATAAAATGTAACGGAAAGGAAAATGATAAAGAAGAGTAAGGGTAAGAGTAGGGGTGTGCAAAATAAGACCGAACCGGAATCGGTTAAGACCAAACCAGCGGTCCGGACCGGAACGGTTTAAGACCGGACCGGATCGGGTGCATCCGGTCCGTTCTCCGGGTCTTAGTTTTCCCAATTCCGGGTTCCCGGTCCGGTCTAAACCCGGAAAAATTCGGGTTCGACCGGATGAGACCGGATGTCATAAAAGTGATTTGGAAGAGGAGTAATATTTACGATTATTATGTATATATTTATTTTAAAGGGCTTAAAATATTTTATTTTCAACACAAAATAATTTTTTAATTCAAATATGTTAATTTTATAATAATTAATTTGCTAAATTATTTTAAAATATTCCATTTTTTAATTTACTTTTGGTCTCAAAAATTATTTCCAGTCTAACCGGTCCAAACCCGAGATTTCGGTCTTCCGGTCCGGATTTGGACCGGTGAACACTCCTAGGTAAGAGTATGGATTGTAATTATATGTTGTTTGGTATGAAAATATAAGGGAAACGCTTAATTAATCATAGAAAGTAATTTGTTACTTAACATGAATTGAAGTTAACAAAGTAAGGGTATCCATTATCTCCTATTCAGCCTAAATGTCCCATATTTGTTTTGTCACTATATACTCATCACTCTTAATTTGTATTTTACTCTTAATTTATAAGTTAAAACATAGTCATGTGGGATCTTGTTTGATTCGTCTCAATACAAGGATTATTAATATTAAATTTTTATAATTTATAATTAAGAATAATTTGAGATATTAAGGGTTAAAATGTTGTCTCGGCAAGTGTGAAAAACTAAATGAGACATTTAGGCTGAATAGGAGGGAGTACCAAACAAAATATGTGAAGTAATAGTAATTGAATCCCTTACTTAGTATTAAAAAATTTATACCAAACACCCCCTAAATATTTATTCTCCAATCTAATTTCCATTTTCACTAAATTTTACCATTTTACACTAAGTACAAAATGAGAGGTACATAAGTGTATTGTGAAAATAAGCCTCACCCTTATATAGGTTGCCAATGAGGAAACCAAATGCAAGAAAACAAAATGAATAGCCTCGTATTTTTCATTGTTTTTTCTCTATTCATTTCCCTCTCTAATTGCGATATTGAATTCGATTTTTGTGTTGGAGACATTAGCCGACAAACATCGCCAGTTGGATATGCTTGCAAAAATCCAACAACCGTCACAATAGATGATTTTATTTTCACTGGTTTTCGTGGTCAAAAAACCACGACAAACATATATAAAGCAAATGCGACTCTAGCATTTGCAAATATCTTCCCAGGTTTGAATGGTTTAGGTATCGCTACATCAAGAGTAGACCTTAGTGTGGGTGGAGTAATACCCGCCCACACACATCGAACATCAGAGTTTATCATTGTTGTTAAAGGATCCATTATTGCAGGATTTGTCGACACAAATAACACGGCATATTTTAAAAGACTGGAGGTTGGAGACGTTATGGTGTTTCCACCAACATTGGTTCATTTTCAAGTAAATGCTGGTACAACCTCAGCTACTGCGTATTCTGGCTATAATGGTGCAAACCCGGGGGTTCAACTTATTACAAACTCATTACTCGCTGGTAATTTACCGACTGATTTAATTACACGAATGACTCTTGTAAATCCATCAGAGATTGCTAGATTGAAATTGTTACTTGGTATAACCAATGCTTAGCTTTACATATCATACTATTTTACTGCTATCAACATACTAAGTTTATCAATGTAATATGCTTATTAAATAATGTGTGAGTACATTTATGTGTACTTATCTTTTGTTATACTTCTTTCAAGACCATAAGTATGTATGTGTCTTA
The DNA here is from genome assembly GCA_019425755.1 of Amaranthus cruentus. Classification (NCBI taxonomy): domain Eukaryota; kingdom Viridiplantae; phylum Streptophyta; class Magnoliopsida; order Caryophyllales; family Amaranthaceae; genus Amaranthus; species Amaranthus cruentus. Next base: position 12,476,079 of record CM033462.1, on the reverse strand, counting down.
GCTTGTGTAATATTCTACATAAATGTCAATCAAAATTCTATTTTCTTAGATGTTATTTTCAGCATTGAGAAGATGGTTGATATATTATTGTATAATGTTTCAAGGTTTGATGCTGTTGACAATAGTGGTAATCAATCAATCATGATTCGTTTACTAGAATTGGGTGTATGATCGTTGCGTTTTGTATAATTAATTGTGAATTTAAACTCATAATCATTTAAATGTATAATTATCGGAGGATTACACATGTTTATAGCTCTAAATTTAAATTGTCTAGGTGATACATTCAATTTCAATTTACTTAGAGTCCATAATATTAGAGACGGTATTTGCTCAAGGCTATTGAAAATTGCTGCAATTTATATTTGACGCAAACCCTCCAAATGCAATGAAACCTACATCAACTAAAACATAACATAATCGTATTGGTAATTATTAAAGAGGAGTATCAATGGCTTCTTCTCAGCTCACCAATCCCAAAAAAAATGATTTATTAAGTGTAAAAATTTCGAACTACACTAACACTACATTCACCACTTGGGTAAACAATGAATTGTCACCAACCCCAGCACCTCAAAATATCAAGAGTACGTTCTACTCCGCAGTCGCCTGAATTACCAACTTGCGCATGTATCTTTTGATGTCAAGGTGCACATGCGTATTGGCGTACAAGACTTCGTTGTTTGATGAGTTCATGAAGATCGTGAACGATCTTGAACACAGCATCTGGTCTTGCGTGCTTCAATGCATTCTCCGACATGATCTGCAACTCATGTGCTTTAGGGCCAAACCATTGAGCAACAATATTGGCGATTTCCTTGGGCAGCTTTGAGTATTTTCCTATACCATTCTCTAAAACAAAAGGCACGTTTCCAGCTTCCTGCACCAATAAACACGATCAGATTCAGTAGGAAGTAAGGGAGCTCACAAGGAAACTCAACATACTGAAAACAGACTTATTCAGCTCAGACTAAGTTTTCATATTCAAATCCAACAATTGAAAGAACACAAGATCAATAGTCATGTCCAAAGCCTTCAAAGTTCAATAAATTATTAAGACTCTCGTTGTTCTCATTCGACAACTCAAAGTAGCCGTGGCAATATCAGGGAAAGCTAACCATGATCTCAAGACTATTCACTAAAAGGGGCGGCCCCTTACAAAATCAAATGCGACCATCTGAGATGCTTTGCATGACTCTTACTAAAGTGAAAATTTGTCAAGAATGCTTAAAATACTACTTCTATACGCAACATCATGAGGATATACAAAAACAAGGGGAGAAAAATGGAGAAAGGGGGTTTAAGGCATAAGGAAGCACCAAGCAGTGCAAAAAGTAATCACGACATGGCCAAAGAAACCCAAGTGCAGGCAATAGAGTTGTTAGATAAGTGAGGCACAAGTTAAATAGACATTATTTTTCAAAAAAAAATCACCACAAAACTTTTATTATATGCACAAATGTAACCGGTTATATTATGTGAGCCTGAATATTATAAATCAGGCAAAGTTCACTTTTAAAATTTTTGAGGCGCAACATTAACAATGAGCCGATAACTTTCTAAAAACAATTGGTTAAGTCATACAACAATATAAGTAAACAGAGATAAGTGAAAGATAAGGCATCCTGTGAAAAGGTAAACAAGTAGTTGAAGTAAATAAGAAGAGAGTAAGATAAAAAAAAAGTACTACCTCCTATTCATTCAATGTGCCTCATTTGACTTTTAACCTTTTTTAGGTGGTCAAATGGGACCACATGTGAAGAAAAACTGTAATGTTTTTAAATTTTGATAGGGGTAAAGTAGGGTTAGTAAGTGTAAAGGTGTAATAAGGTTAAGTTTAGGAAGGGTAGTTAGGTAATTAACATATCCAAAATAGAAATGACACATTTTGGATGACTTGACCCAATAAGAAAATGGGACACTTAGGGTGAATAGGAGGGAGTAAAAAAATAAGAAACAATAAATTTAAATGGTTAGCAAGAATCTATCTAATGCAAGGGGAGGAAATTAATAAGACAATTGCACCAACTCGCTAACTTAAGTATAGTGGATTATTCTCGAAAGAAACTTATATTTATTTCCAAACCAACTACGGCCCATGCATCACAGTACCAAGTGAGGCGGGGGCTCAAATGCATGCAACCTTATGCGTATCAAAGGTTCTAACCATCATAGGATGTAGTTTCGTACAAAGAATTGAGTGTCTTTTCCAAAGCATATTGTAAGAATCAAGGCTCTATCGCACTAACTCTGAGTTAATGGATTGGAATTACTATGATATAAACTGCAGATTGAACTACAAGTAACAAGCGACATACTTAGTAGCAAAAGATAAATCATGTCCTGCTATGGTGACAATTGTATTTGAGTACAAACTAGGCAAATAGTGGCACAATAATATTCAATCAAAGTGATAGATACCTGCCCAGCGATGTAATCATTTAGAATCATGGGTAGTCCTCGAATCATTGCTTCTGCAATAGTTCCAGGGCCGGCCTGCAGAAAGCAAGCCTCGTAAGAGTACAGATAAAGTAAACGAGAAAAACGTCTTGATCAAAAGATTTTTACCTTTGTTATAATACAATCACAAGCACCCATGCACTCCTCCATTTTTGTGACAAAACCTTTCACCTGAAATTTCCAACAGACTATCATTTGCTTTTGAATGTATATTTGTAAGCAGTTCAGAACATGTATTATTAGCATGAAAAAAAATCGCGGTCGCGGATGCGTTTGCGTAAATGGTCATGGTGTCGAGAAAAACGGCTATAACGGAGAAATAACACGAATCTCGGCAGATGCGGTGTGATTTTTGGGAAAAAAAATCACATAAGGGGTTTTGAACTTATAATTGCACTTTTGTTGTTGGACTACTATTATTATGCAATAATATGTAACTACCAATTATAATTGCAATATTTGATTCTTTTAGTGTATAGTTAATTAAATTATTAGTTATTAGTTAATTATTATAAATTAAGTAATCGTAATAATTAAAGTTAATGGGTATTAATAAAATTTTAACGGGAAGACAAATAACATTGTAACAGTGAAATATCGTTATAACAGTAAATAACGGGCGTTACACGTTATATAACGGTCAACGCGGCGTTTTGACCGTGAAATTTCGTGAATCGTTATATAACGGGATTTAACGTCACGGCAACTTTCAAACAGGTTATATAACGGGCGTTACGTAATGTAACGGGGGAGTTTTTATTCCATGATTATTCGGGCTGAAGTACTGAACTGGGCCAAATCGTGTTGGAACCGTTTGACTGGCATACCTGGACAGGGATCTTCCAGTCAATTGAACTCAGCTTTGCGGCAAGCTTCTTGTTGCGACCACAAATTACAAGAATTTGGCCAATCGGCTCATCAAGGTTAGCGTCATATAGTGCATTTCCAAGAGCACGAGCAGTAGCTTCAATGGGTCCCATGCCTTCTCCTCCTCCCATCAACAAAACAGCGGGAAGATGCTCATCCATTCCCAGTTCCTTCCGTAACTCGGGCTGAGGAAAACAGAGGTAAATTAGAAGATAATAATCTCCTACTGAACAAATAAAAAAATGGGAAGAGACTAAAGAACTTCAAGCTTATTTCTGAGAAAACAATAAGCACAGTGTTCAACGTCAGGACAAAAAAGTTCACAATAAATAATGCCAATATCACATCAGCTTATTCTGGTAACGCGTCTTCGTAAAAAGTTAAAAATACCAAATGTAAGCTTGAGGACACTATTGAGCCAGTAAAGCATCGAACAAATTAAATGAAGACGGCAAGAGCAGATAAACCTTTGGTCGAACAGGCCTAACAAAGGAAGGCCGCACAGGAAGTCCAAAAACCTTAATTTGAGAAGGATGCAAACCAGCTTTTGTTGCTCTTCGAGCCACCTCATTCGACGGACAGTAGCACCTTGTCACAAGCTTATGAAACCTATATCAAGGAATAAAATAAAAATATCAGGTAGGAAAAGCTAATGTCACACGTTTATCATTTGATATAGTCTTACACACAATACTTATATGATACAACAGAGGACACGTACCACGTAGGATGACAGGTGCTTAGATCCGTAATCACAGTAGTGAAAATAATTTTCTGCAGTAGGCCTTTGGACCTTAAGATACGAAGAGGAACATGTTGCATTAGAGGATGCACACTAATGATGATATCTGGCTTGTATTTCATCAACCCTTTGGCAACCTCACTGTTAAGAAATCAGATCAAAGTTAGCTAGGTGAGATGACAAACGTTTTAGTTTGTGCAACAGTCTTCATAAAGCAAAGAGAAAGATGAAGACCTCATTTATGTCAAACGCGTGCAACAGTCTTCATAAAGCAAAGAGAAAGATGAAGACCTCATTTATGTCAAACGCAGTCAATTTTCAAGCATATCATAGTTTCACAATACAGTGTTCGCAATTGCATAAGCAACATACCAATTCACGCAAATATACAAGGATTGTCATAACTGATACTAGATCACACATTCATGGCTATCATGTCACCCAGTGAATAATAACAGAACACTCTGTCTTTGTTAAAATTCAGGAATATATCATATTCAAAGAAAACAATTAAAAACAGAAACTCCTCCATTAATAGGTTCTAAAGCTTGTCATTTACAACAGCAATCACTACATTTGATGACTACATGACACACCACTATACATTGGGAAGCAAAATTTTCTGTCTACAATATTACAACATTCGCCTCACCCCAAAGTGGAAACACATGTGTTTCACACCCTCTCCTTTTTCTACTAAATCACCAACAGATAGTCTAAAGACTTGCAACCAGGCCACTGAGAATTATCCCAATTGATTCCATTAAATATCACAATCTCTATCCATGCAAACTGACTTCTTGACAAGTGCAATTGACTCAATACTTGGATCATTTTGTTAGTGATGGCCTTGTATATTGTAGATCCGGGTGTGTCATTTCTATAGTTCCTCAATTGCAGCAATGGAGGTCAATTGTCCAAGATTCCATTCATGTACTAAACGATGATTATTTTAGATGTCCATTTACTTATTCAGTAGATTTGCGACTAACTTTAGTTTTTTATTAAGTATTTTATTTCAAGTTTGATATTTAATGTCTTTATTTATTGATAAAAGGCACTTTGGGAAATGTCAAATTAGAAGTAGAAGTTAGACTTTTCTAATTTAAGTCAAGTTAGACTTTTTACGGTTAAAAAACAAGTACCACTTTTATGGAAACATCCTGGGTTTGATTCTCGTTTAGCCCTCTCCTTCCCCCAAACTATGCTCTACTCGGTAACAAGGGAAAATCTAGAAGAGACCTCAAGTGATGTCACCAAAAAAACTTTACATTCAACAACATTTTAAATTAAAATGTGTCAGTTTGCACGCTACAGATAAGACAATAGGGATACACTCGAACGAAAGAGAAGGAGTTCCTATGGCTAAAGCTGGTCACCTTTGCATCTTGAAGAAGGAACTAGCATCGTGCCCTAAGGCTTGATTGGCTAACCCGAGCAAAGCACCCTATAGCATTTAGGACATCCCGAGGGGGAATCAAGTGAGATGTCACTTATTAAAGCAAAATCTGCTAAAGCCCTAGATGCCAAGATCCACAGGCACTCCTAAGGCTTGGTGAGCTAGGTTTAGTGACTGGGGCGGACTTCTATTCTATATGATAGCACCTGTCCCCTTATTATACTAGAAGATAACCTCCTCTTTTCAAGGAAAGGGAATGAATCAGAATAGGCTTTAAGGGAGAAGGAATCCCCAGCTATTGACTTAGCTACTATTGAATGCCTAGCTTGATGCTTTATAGAATGTGCGGATCGAAAGTGAGGCATTCTTCGGAAGATAGTGAAGATGGACTGACTTGACTCAAGAAAGCTATCTCAAGAGGCGTGCGTTACATGGTGAAGACCTAACCAACTGCTCTACCTTGTTTTCTTGTTCTATATAGGAAGTTTGCAATATGTAAGTGATTAACTGGACAGCTAGGACAATACCCTTTAACCATCCCTGGCAGTATTCATAAAAAATATGTAATTAAAAAAGTCAAAAAAGCTTATAGGATATAGACTACACATCCAAAGAAAGCATAAGGGCCAAAGAGATTGATAGATGAAGAAAGATCAGATTGTCGTACGAAGAAGGAAGCCCAAAGCAAAAGATCAATCCAAGAAGGAAAAAGTCAAGTGGCTTCACACTTCAAAGTCCACAAGGCATAAGTCATGAGTTCAATTCTTTAACGATCCATCAACAGTTGAGTCTAATATTAGAATGAAAGACCAACCTCTAAGTCAAGTTTAATTGGTGCCATTCAATTTCATCGTAACCAAAGTGGTTAAAATCATGATTCTAACTTAAATCGGAAACAACTCTCAGAATTGGATTGTAAAATCGAATCGTAGAATTGAATGATTCTACAATTTTGCAAAATAAAAAGTTGTGATTGCTTATGTATATTGTTTAGTCATTTTTTATGTAAAAAGAGAAATTAAAATTCATTTATTTTCTAAAAACTTTGTTATTATTCAAAAAATAAAATTAAAAGTTCTACTTATTTGTTGCCTTTTTTCCCTTATTTTTATGAATTGACAAACTTAATAAAAAAAATACACTAAAATAATCAATATATTACATTGATAAAAAAAACACCAAGTACACAATACAATGATCCTCATTTAATAAAGAAACACCAAGAAGAGTTTTGATCATATAACAGGTTCCACATTATATTGTAACAGTTTCAAAGCCACAACAATTCATAACACCAAATGAAAAAACTCAATAATTTTCACACTCAATAATGTAGAAATTATCAATTATGATCATCAATTCAATCATTAATAGGTTAGTAACACCAAATGAAACCAAAACTCTCAACCGATAATATAGATAAAAAATAGCTCTAAGGTAGCAGAAGTTTTCATTAAAAAGCAAAAGTCCCAACTTCCATGCGTGTTGTTCACAAAACAACCATATAATGTCAACAGTCTCAATTAGTGTCGAGGGAATTAATTGATTAGATGGGCTAAGGCCTATTTTAGCATTATCTGGAGCCTACATGAAGGCCTAACGCCCATATCCCTCATTTCAAATGACAAAAAGCTTCCACCTTTACCATTCAAAACGCCCCCAACTCAGATGCTATACTCTCACCTTCCATCCCTTAAAGAGTATCTAAAAACTTGAAAGTGCAAAACTCGATTTGTTACAACCAGGCTTTCAGGTTTACCTATTATTGAGACGAAAGCTGCAAAGACGAAGCATTTATGTGTAGTAATGTAAGAAAAGATAATAATAGGATCTGATCTCTCAATCATGTTATTTTCTCTAGCTAAATCATGAATTTCTTTCACACCCCACCACAACTACCTAGAGTTTACTCTAAAGCATTACAATGGCGTATTTTTGAGGCCTTGGCCCAAATAAAACCATAGTAGCATAATTACTCACCGTGCTATAAACGTAGATGTTGCAGCAAAATTAGATTGATGGATTACACGAGGGGCAGTACCATAATACGTCATTTTCCAGAGAGGGCCATGTTTCACCAAGAAGTTATAACTCTTTGGCAATTGATTGAATGGCCAAGGAGTATGTTCAGACCACAAATCTGTAACAAAAACCTGCAATTACCACTATTTAAAAACGATACAATCAACTGATAATTACATGTCTGCAACCACGCTTTTCACACATGTCAAATAGGCAGACAACTACAAACCAATTGAAGGAAAATTTATAATTTCACTACAAAACAATTCTAAAGGACATAGCAAATGTCAACAAAAAGTTATAAATCACTTTCACAATAACTAAATGCAGTTTACTTTCCTAATCACAATGTCATCTTTATTTCAATCATAAACTTGCTAAACTCACGCTCAACCTCAATAGTACTTGAACATCTTCCATTCCATATACAATTTTCATTTTAAGCATTTCATTATGTTCTTTATACTTGGAATTATCCTTCCTTTGAACAAACCACTAAGTCAGAATAACTTTATCATCAACTACACACTTTTCAAAAACACTTCGAACTCGCAATGAAGTGTTGATGTACATTAAAATTTGTCATTAAATCATGAGCACGTCTTATTTATACCATGTCGTGAATGATGTTAAGGGTCAATTGAAAACAATATTTTTATCATCACTAACAAAGGTTAAGGACTAAGGTTGCCACATCAGACCCTCAAACCGCATCTTGCCTAGGTGAGAGCCAGCTAATAACATCATTGTTAGGAATGATATATGTTATTGGACATGTCAATAACATTATGCAACAAGAAGAGCATATGATTAAATTTACCATCAACTTACAAGCTTAATATCAACTTTCTTGATACCAAGTTTACATTAACAGGAAAATGTATTGATCACAATAATGTATCAAAATTCAATCTTGGTGAATAAAAATCATAAATAAAATTAAATAATGCATAATAAAAGAGAAGAAATTAAAATTAGACCTGATAATTATCACCAAACTCCTCATTGAAAGCAGCTTTGATAGCTTCAGCTGAAGCCCTGTGTCCACCCCCAGTATCACTCATCAAAATAAGCACTCTTTTAGGAGCTTCAGGCTCAACAACCCCATTAACAGGCTCTCTAACATCCTCCAAACCTCCATGTTCATTATCACTAGCCCCATTAGTTTCCCCAGAATTAACACCAATTGAAGAAAATCCCAGTGGGATTCTATCGCAATGAAGCCTAATAGCCCTATTAAAATCACTCAAAACCCTCTTAAATCTAGAACCCCCATTACTAAAACCCAATGAATTAGCAAACCTATACTTGTTTTGAGAGCTTAAACTACTAAAATACATAAAATCAGGAGCAAATGAGGAATGCCCATTTGAGCTATGACTCTGAAAACTAGAATTCAAGGCAAAATGACCCAATTTTGACACACAATCAATCAAATTAGAGGGCTCTGAAGTTGTTGTTGAAGGATGAGCCATTGAAAGAAGAAAAGATTAATTCTTCTTAGTTTGTTAAGTAATTAAGTGGGTAGCATTTGAAAGGTTGTGTTTGCAGATAAATTAAATATATAAGTCAATTGGTGAGAGGAGTGAAGATTGAGACAGAAAGATTTGACTGTTTGGACGGAGGAAGACGAAATGGGGAGAAATCACAATGACAGGAGGTAGGAGAGGGATAAGTAAGAGCCTAAGAGGAGGGAAGATGGATGGAAAGGGGAAATCTTGGAAGGGATTGGTAACCACAAATAAAGGATTTAGGAGTAATTTCCTTTTTCACAAGTTTTTGTGTAAGACCGTCTTAGAATAAGACCACAACTGGGCCGGTCCATTTTCATGCGTGTGCATTACACACACTTCAGACTTTAATTTTTTTGGTTTTTTTTTAATTTTCTGGGTGTTTTTCAATTTGAAACTTAAAGGTATCAATTTTGACCTTAAAGATATCAATTTCAATGTAAAGTAGTATTTAAACATATCAATTAATGTAAAAATTTCAATAACAACATACAATTCATTACTTATCACTATCAATTATCACCAAACATACATCAATTATGATTTTATCTTGTTTTTGTTATGATGTTAACTATATCAATTATAAACAAAACAAATGAATTACATAACAACATACAATTCATTACTTATCACTGCCAATTATTACCAAACATGCATCAGTTATAACTTTATTTTGTTTCTGTTATGATGTTAATTATATCAATTATAAACAAAATAAATGAACTACATAACAACATAAAATTCAATACTTATCACTGTCAATTATATTAGGTAGAAATTGATTACTTTACGTTAAAATTGATCACTTATAGGTTCAAATTAAAATTTTTACTTTAATTGATATATTTAAGTACCACTTTACGTTGAAATTGATATCTTTAAGGTCAAAATTAATACTTTTAAGAGTAAAATTGAAAAATGCCCAGAGAAATGGAAAAACTGATGAACTCCATATTGGGCCGCGTCTTATTCTAAGACGGACTTACGCAAGATCTGTTGTTTCCTTTTAGCTTTTTATTTAGGAAAAAGTGTCCAAAAGTATTTAATAAAAACTTTTATTCCAAAAAAGTACCTAATAAAAAAAATTTGCCAAAAAATACCTAACAAAAAATTTTATTTTCAAAAGAGAACCAACTAACAGCTGGGGTTAAGTTTTCCGTTATCTTTTTTTACCCATATACCTACTAAAAATTTTCTTTTCGGAAGAGTACCAAGAACACAACATAATCATTTAATACAAAAACAACATAATATATAACTGTAGGAACATAATCCAAAAAAAAAGTTCACACATCATCCAATACAAACACAATAATAATAATAATAATAATAATAATAATAATAATGAAAAAGTGTCAAAAATTACTTAATAAGTTTTTTTTTAATAAATGATCAACTTAACACCAACCGTTACTTGCTCTAGGTTTGTGTTGGATGATGTTCTTATGTTGTGTTTGTATTGGATGATATGTGAACTTTTTTATGGATGATGTTTTTAGAATTATATATTATGTTGTGTTTGTATTGAATAATTATGTTGTGTTCTTGGTACTTTTAGAAAATAAAATTTTCATTAGGTACGTTTTTGAAAAGAAAATTGTTATTAGTCACTTTTTAAAAATGAGCAAAAAAAGATAACGGAAAAGTTAACCCCAACCGTTAGTTGGTACTCTTTTGAAAAAATAAATTTTTGTTAGGTATTTTTTGGAAAAATATTTTCTATTAGGTACTTTTTTGAAAAAAAAATTTATTATGTATTTTTTGACACTTTTTTCTTTTATTTATTGGTATTTTTATAAATTAAAATTATAATTATAATTTAAAACTAGCAAACCCACAAAGCAAATTTCTAAAAGTTACAAATACAACATTTTGGTTAGTGGAGAATTCAATTATTGTTTTTTACCCCAAACATGTAAAATGTGGCATATAATATTTCGATTCTTATTTGTGGTCATTTTTCCCTTCTATTGTCAATTTCTTTTGCTTTTTAAATATTTTATATCGCTATTTTTATTTTAAAATTATTCAAATACAGTTAAGTATATTTTTCTTATAAATATTTTCATACCACACTTGTAACACTATTATCTCAATCAAAAAACTTACTTTCAAAAAATTTTGTGGATTCAAAGCTTAAAAACAAAGAGTTTGATTTATACAATATTCTAATGAACAAACATTTAGGATACATGTCAACTTCACAATAAAAAATTTTCCGCTCAAGTCATATATTTATTAGATAAATATTTTTTAGCATATTTATACAATATACTAATGAACAAACGTTTAGGACACATGTCAACTTCACAATAAAAATTTTCCCGCTCAAGTCATATATTTATTAGGTAAATATTTTTTAGCATATCATGTAATATCTTTCTAATTAGATTTGTTTAATAGATTAGTAACAAAAGATTTTAAAACTATATCTTATTTAGTTTTATGTTTACCGTATACAATCAATAAAGATATGTTGTATCTTTTAATTACAATGGATAATTATCGGATAACATATCAATTATTTATATAAAAAAAAGGAAAAATTGACATTAATAATCCAACCTTTTGCTCATCCGCTGTGAATAATTCAACCTTTTGATTATTTTTTAATAATCCAATGTTTGCCCTTAGTTCTCTGTCAATAATCCAACCTTTATTTTAGTTTGCTAGCAGCATACCCTATTATTACCTATTATTAGTAATAGGGTATGTTGTAGGCAATTTTTTTACAAAGGTTAGATTATTAGAAAATAATCCAAAGGTGGGATTATTCATAGCGGATGAGTGAAAGGTTGGATTATTAATGTCAATTTTTCCTAAAAAAAAATTATTTTCATTAAAATATTTTTGAAATAAATTAAGAAAAGAAAATAATTTTGAAATAGTTCTTTTATAGATAATCATTTACACTATTTACATGGCTATTTTAAAAAAACTACACAAATTAAATAGATTTTACATTAATTATTTAAGTAAAATTAAGAAAAAGATGTTGGTGAAATAAATTTCAAATGATAATTCTATCGACTATCACCTTTGTTTGACAAAGTTATAACACATAAATAAATAAATTAGGTTATAAGTTGATATAATACTCTCTCCGTTCCTTAATGAAGTTCCCACAAGGAATGTTTAAGAGAATTAAGAAAATTTTTTTTTTTTATAATAGACATATTATGATATTAAATAATAAATTTAATGGAAAAAAGTGGACACCATAAACATTAAAAAACATTAAATAAAAGTTAGAGGAAAAATATATGAAAACCATGACTAATAAAAAAATATTTTTATTTTGTTAGTGGAAAATATATAGGAACCATAAAGAATATAAAAGTGTTAAAATGAAGTTAATTAAGAATATGTGGTGAGCATTAGTATTATAAAATATTAAATCAGAATTAATAAGGTTATTTTTGTTCAAAATTAGTGACATAAACAAAAAAGTTCTTTATGGAACAACAAATGGAACACTAAAAACGACAAATGAGAAATTTTTAAAAACTGGAGGGACTATGTTCTTTAGGCCGAAAACTTATTTTAAAGTTTTACAAAGAAATTAATGAAATCGAAGAAATATGAGTTATATGTAACCACGAGAAATTTTCCATCCTAAGGTTGTTGGAAGTTAAAAAAAAGAGACGTATAATATTCCCATGTTTAAATTGCGCCACCGCCACTATAGATTGTGTGCTTTCCTCGTTTACTTTCCACAATAACAATCAAAGTCAAACCCTTTTTTTATGAAATATTATGAAAATTTGGAAAAACGTTTAGGGAAGACCTCAATTTGTGGGTAAAGTACAAAGGACTAGGAGACAAAAATTAATAGTCTCTCCTATTCATTTTAAGTGTCTTTATACACAATATGTCACACTCAGTAGGAAGTATTTCGTCTCGTCAACTTTATGCACTTCATTCGATACATTTATTCAATTCTAAATAAATCGAGTTATGTATGATTAAAAAATTTTAAAGTTCATATTGATAATCTTTATATCAAAATGAATGAAATAAGATCTCACATAACTATATTTTAACTTATAGATTAATAATAAACTGGAATTTAAGAGTGATAGATGAATAGTATCCTAATAGTAAATAGGAGGGAGTATTACCTTTGCAATTTGGTTACAATGTTTGCTTTTTTACGCACTTTAATGACCAATTAATTCTTATAATTATCCAACCTGGCCCGACTCGACCCTTTACACCAAGGCCTATTAATGACCCGCCCTGTTGTTGACCCGACCTGCTAATAGCACGCTAAAATGTGATCCAACCTTTGACCCGTTGGATCGACCCACCCCGTTGAACACCTCTAACAAGAAACAACAAAAAGATTAAAACATTACAAAAACAAACTCACACAAGTTTCATGGTGTTTTAGGCACCTCATCTTCAAAAGTAACGATATTTCATTAAAGATCCAACAATGCAATAAAATTTCTCACCATTATTGTATTGTAACTCATCCACTAGAACATAGCCATCTCCTAATGATAACAATGCAAGCCTCTCAAGCTAAATTATTCACGCGACTTGTTTGCCCTCACTCTTTTATTCCACTATCAACACTAATATAGCCCGTAAAATCGGTAAATAAATCTAAAAATGAAAAAAATGCATTCAAAACTCACTAATCACGTGTGCTCGTTCGAGCACTATGATGCTTTGTTGGAGCACCTTGTGTTAGGCCACAATTTGGCTTCTTTTGATGCTGGATCACAATGGCTACTTAATTACTTTGCATCCATTGTTGTTCATCAATAATACATGTTAAGGAATGAGTTATAATGTGACCTAGACTCATGAGTTATTTGGCTCTTACGTAGAAAAACTATCTCTCCTCAAGGTTAAATCTACCTCCATCATCAAGTATCACCTTCTTTGGTGACCTAGACTCATCATCAACACATGATTTGGTTCTTTGCTCCCTTTTAAGACAAAACTCATCATCATAAATCTTTATGCACCATTAGTTATGGTAGTCACCAGCACCAAATGTCACTTTCTTGGTGGCTTGAGCCTAACACTACCTTTTTATGATGCAAGTCTCCACTCATCAGTAACACATAGTCATTGTTTTCCATCACACCTCTCAAGTGCACTAAGCACTCCGTTGCCACCTTCAAGTCCATACTTGAGTATTGATGGTGTACCCCCTCACTCTAATATACTTAATGGGATTAGATTCCTCATCTTCTTAGATATGTTATCCTACACTCCTAAGTCTTCTCACTATGCCATTGTACATCTTCTAATTAATGTACCTTTCCAATGGCCTAAACCTCAATTTTCTACCACTTGGAAAGGTCACCCACTAATTTTCATATGCAATAACTCTTGTAAATAATCACTTATCTCTACAAATATGATATAAGTGTACAAAAATCAAACAGCTATCACCATCATTATCAGACTTGGACATTAGCACATGCACATCATCAACATCATCACATTTAGCCTTCATCATTTGTCCCACATCACCAATGTTTAGAAGATCACCTTCTTTGTAACTCCTTTTTTCAAAGTTATCCTTTTCACCTTCTCAAAAGAAACTTTCATCTTCTTCTCTTTGATCTTTTCTCCATCACCAATCTCCATGGTTATTTTCTCCTTCTACTTCAAAAGCCTTAAGTTTTAAAGGTCTTTATTTTGCTTATTGCTAGTGTATGGGATATAGTCTCTCATGTTGCAATGACAACACACTTTATTCCCATACTCCACTCTTGCCTTCTTGAATTTGATTTTCTTAGCAATACCCATCTTTAATGAATTTTTCTCAATCAATAATTACCATTGCTACTACACATAGTCGCTTTTTAAAAAATTTCAACTTTCAACAAGCAAGACTCAATCACTAGTTTTTGTTTAGTGACCATATAAATAAGCACCCATTCTCTCTTGAGATCTCCATTGATAAAATCTAAATCTCTTGTATACCCATTATTTTTCTCGCTTTAACAAACCCCAACTAAAGCCTCAACTAGTCCTCGAAACACATACCTACCTTTACCTTCCCTCCTCTACCAAACTCCAAGCTTTTCTCACTCAATACCCCTAGAAAACAACTAACATCTACCGCCAATTAAAAAGCGGTTCTTGGGCACAACAATGGTGAGAAAAGGTGTAGAAGTATAAAGAAAAACAGAGTATATACAAGCAACAACAAAATATTGAAACTTTGTAAGAGCAAAGCACACATTATAAGTCAAATGGTGTTTAGGCACCCCTCCCCCCCCGAAAACTTACTACACTTTATTAAAGATTCAATATAATATATATATATATATTAATATATATATATATATATATATATATATATATATATATAATATATATATAATATATATATATATATATATATAATTATAATATATATATATTATTATATATATATAGTATATATATATATTATATATATATATATATATATATATATATATATATTATATATATATATAGTATATTAATCATAAGTGATAATATAGTATTATATATAATAAGTATATATTATGTATATATATAATATATATATAGTATATAGTATATACATATATATAGTATATAAATAGGAGAAAAAATACTAAAACTTAGGAGCCCCAAAACTACTGGCATAAAATACCCCGATAGGGGAAAAAACCATTGGAAGAGGGGATCATGAGACAGACCACTCAAGATAGCATAGGAGTGGACTGTGCATACAACACCAAAGTTTTTAAGCCTATCACCTTACACACCCATAGAACTTTTTATATCTACACCTTACGCACTAGTTATGAATGAACTAAATACCATAATCACCAAAATACTACTAACACCCTAACTGTGACTATATCACACAACCAAGTATCAGTTTCCAAAGTTTTTTTTCTTCTTCTAACCTTCATCAGACCACTCCACTCAAGAACAAAATTGCCACAACGGTTATGGAGGACGCCATGAATTCCCCACCACTCTAACATGTTCATCCAAATACCCCAAGAGAACTAGCATGTAAATAGAATGTGGGAATTTGTTTCCACTTCCAATCTACAGAAAGGACATAGTTACTGATGATTTTCAATAATCCCCTTTTCAACAAAAATGTCACCTGTTTTAAGTTTCTCCAGGTTTGCCAACCAAAGAGTCAATTGAGCTCTGGGGGGAACACTCTTTTGCCATGTTGTATTTATAATAGGTTTGGAAAGGATGGGCTCAGAAGATTCATAAAATTTATCAACAATGTTCCTTATAGGAAAATAATAATCCCCCGACACTACAACAAATTTGACTTTTTGCGACATTAGATTTAGTGGCATTAAAAAAATGCCACTGATTCATATTTTTGGTGTAATAATTATTGGTTTTTATTTTAAGTTCCTCTATAAAGTGATTTACCGACACTTTATTTAGTCTTTAGTGGCATATGTAATTGTCACTATAGTCTATAGTGTCACTTGTGAAAAATGTTACTAGATCCTATGTCGCAAAAAGATTTAGTGTATGACTTTTTATTATGCTCCTAAAGGGTCTAATAAGTGTCACTAAATCCTCTATATATACTATAAAATTTTTGAAATAGCGACATTTAAATTAAATGTCAATAAATATATCTCAATAAAAGCAAATTATGTTATAGTGAGACCATCTCCAGCATACACCATCAGTAGCTTCTCTTCGTGGTGTCTTCTGTTCTATAAGGTTTTTTAAGCCTAAAACTTCTTCATTCTCCCAATCATAAAGAAGTCTACGCCATCTTAGAATCCACGTCCATACTCCATCGTGCGAAGTTGGCTCTTTAAAAAGGGCCTTCCCTAGATTGTTCTCTTTATCTCTTCATCAAAATCTTTTCATAAATCAGATGGGTGATTGGCATGAAGGGAATTGATCCGGGATTCTAAGATGGCGTAGATCACTTTTTGAATGGGAAAATGAAGAAATCGTCAGGCTGAAAAACCTTATCGACCATAAAAAGCCCCGTAGAGAAGCCGTCGATGGTGTCTGCTGGAATGGTTCAGGTGAGTTTTCTTATCCTTTGAAGTGCGTTGTTGAAAAAGTGTACAATTCTTCCGCCTCTATCCTTCCCAGTTCTGTTATGGTTGTAATTTGGAAAAACTTTGTCCCCCTCCCAGAGCTAAACTGACCCTTTGGTTGGCATGTATGGAGAAACTTAAAAATAGGGACTCTCTTTTGGAAAAGGGAATCATTGATTCTCAGCACGCTCTGTGCCCTTTTTGTAGCTTGGAAGTGGAATCGAACTCACATATTCTACTTACATGCAATTTTGCGTGGAGAACATGGATGGAAATTTTAAAGTGCTGGGGAATAAAAGGTGTTCTTCATGTTCGTTGTAGTAATTTCTTTATTGAATGGTGTGGATTCATAATATGTCGAAGGTGGAAAAGAATATGGAGACTGATCCTGGGCTGTGTGATGTGGTCACTCTGGTATATGAGGAATAAAATAGCTTTTGAGTTGTGTATCCCGAATTTTGATAATTTTGTCTACACGTTGAAAATCAGAATTGGAATCTAGGCGAAGGAGATGTTAGGTTTTGCTGACTGGTCACCTCAACGTTTTATTCATGGCTCTGAATTTTATCGATGGTAATCTATCCTAGTGTTTGGATCTACATCTGTTTTTTGTTTTTTAACTGATGTGTAGTGTAAGGAGGTTAGTGTGGTTGAGAGGTTTCGTTGTTCCTAGTTTTGGTGTGTAAGGTGTAGTGGTTTGCTCCCTTTTTCATGTTTGGTGTGTAAGGTGGCTGGCTTTACCTTTTGGTGTTGGCGCATAACCCACTCCTATACTGTCTTGAGTAGCCTGGTTCTTGTTCCTCTCTTCCAATGGCTTTTTCCCCTTAGAGGGTTTTTTATGCCGACGGTTTTGAGGCTCCCAACTCTTAGTGTTCTTTCAATATCTATATATTCCCAATTTTCAATATATATATATATATATATATATATATATATATATATATATATATATATATATATGTATATATATATATATATATATATATATATATATTATATATATATATATATATATATATATATTTCATTACAATAAAATATCTATGGTCACGCATTGAACCAAAAACACATAATTGTAATAGTAACTATGTTACATAGAAAAGTAATTATGACAAAATTTTAAAATGTTCAATTTTTAACATATTATCCTTTTTATATATAGTAACAAAAAATCAAACAAAAATCCTTCTCATTTTAAAATCCTTCAGTATTTGATCCTACATCTATATCTATATATATATATATATATATATATATATATATATATATATATATATATATATATATATATATATATAGTATATATATATATATACATATATATATATATATATATATATATATATATATATATATATATATATATATATATATATATATATATATATATATATATATATATATATAATATATACATATATATATATATATATATATATATATATATATATATATATATATATATATATATATATATATATATATATATATATATATATATATATATATATATATATATATATATATATATATATATATATATATATATATATGTGTGTGTGTATTGTGTGTGTGTTATGGGATCAATCAACCCCAAATTTGTGGCTAAGTCAACGGCCAAATCGACTTTTCAATACGGATTTAACCTACTAGTGAATTACTAAATTACCTCTAGAACCATATTTGGAAAATTGAATATTTTTTTTTGAGAATTGGAATATATATATATATATATATATATATATATATATATATATATATATATATATATATATATATATATATATATATATATATATATATATATATATATATATATATATATATATATATATATATATATATATATATATATATATATAAAATATAATATAAGATGGTTAGAGAGAGAAAGAACAATGGCGGTGCTGCAGGGAGACCAAAAGACTCGACAAAATTCAAATTCCACCATCATTACAGTCGGCAGATTGGACCTCGTTCTGGGCTGGGGGTTGGTCATCGGGGATACTCCCGCCTCCCATGGAGGCGTGGACCTCGGGAGTCACTCCTTCCTCAGCTTGGTTCCCCCAATGATGGTAGAAGTTTTACGACTCTCTTCATCGATGGTCTCTATCGTGAGTTATCTCCTGCATACCTCAAGAGCTTGTTTGAGCAACATGGTGCAGTTGAAGACTTTTTTATCTCGAAGAAGGTTAGGAACAACCGAAAAGATGGCTTTGGTTTTGTTAGATATGGATCAGCCGAGAAAGCAGATTTAGCGATTAGGAAGTTGAACGGTCACGTAATCTCTGATGCAAGGATCAGTGTATCTTATGCAAAATACCAAAAAGGTGGGTCACCATTCTCAAAGGAGCTGCCTGTGAGAAAGAAGAAGTCGACCAGCAGTAAAGAAAGATGGATAAAGAAACCTGCTCTCCGGGATGACAGAAAGTATGTTGAGGTGGTCTTGGGAAAACAGAAGACGATATCGGTGACAAGATATAATCTTGCTATAATCATGGAGCATATCATGTCTTCCCAATCATAAATATTCTGATTGTATTCATGAATATTATGAGTGTATTCCTTGTATATATCTTTTCCAAAGTTAGAGAACATTACCTTGTTTAGGATAGTAATATTATACCTTCTGTATAGTTGCTGTATTTAGCTATTTAGTATTTGTGTATTTATAGCCTTTCCCATGAATGTAATAATTAACCTTTTCCCTTGTTGTCAATGCTCTCGTCCAACCTCAGATTTCAGCGATAAATGAAGTCAACGGAATTGAAAAAGTGCAAACAAAAGGGAAGAAGAATACTAAAAGTTCACTTATAGTCTCTGAAAACTCCACCATGACTGAAAAGTTAAAGAATGCTCTCGTTGTGTATTTTAAAGAACCCATGAACCCCAAGCAAGCTGCTGAGTGGGTAATTGAATTAAATGTCCCGTGCGTATGTATGTCTTCTATCTCTCCACTTAGCTTGATATTGTTTTTTGAGTCAGATATAGAGACGAAGGACGCCATGGAAGAGGTTTCACCTCTGTGGAAATTTTTTAAAAATATACGTCGAGGGTCGGAAAATGATCGATATAATGAAAGATTGACTTGGATTGAATGTTATGGGCTACACCCAAAGTGTTGGAGCCTCGAAAATATTAAACGAATTGGTGAACAATAGGGGTCGGTAATACATGTTGATCATGAAGATAATGGACTAAATAGTCTCACATTTGCACGGTTGTTAATTAGAACGACAGCCCAGTTTAGAGTTGATGCTTGTATTAGGTTGGAGTGGGAAACCGGGGACTGTGATATTTGGGTCAAAGAAACAAATGGGTGTCGAGGTAGTACGATGCATGAAACAAATCATTATGAACCTGTGAACACTATTGACGATAAGGTTAACAGTTGGAACCTTGAGGCTGGAAACTCTTCCTCAAAATTATGGGTCAGCGAGACCCGTGATGAGGGTGGGGATGAGCAAGTAGTAACTAAGTCTGTGCAGGGTTATCAACAGAGAATTGAGGGTTGCTATGAGGACCTGCTATTGGCAGATATCATGAGCAAACCATTGGGGCGTGGTGAAACACCTCCCCAACAGCCGAAGACAGTGACCAAAACCATACCATCTGACTGTTCAGTGGAGCTTGTTAATGAGTCAATTGATCATGAAAATGTGGGTGCTGTTGCTGTAAACAATGAGGGCCTTAACACTGTGGTAAACCATGTCTCAATAAACCATGACCCGGTTGAGGACACATTTGTTGGCGTTGTGAATGTTACTCAGGAAGAAGACAGAATTGACCCAATTGCTTCGGTTGAAATTGTAGGTGGTGGATGTTTACCTGTCTCTCATGGCATTGCCACTAACACCTTGAATGAGCATAGTATGATTCCAGAATCATCTACGAAACGATCTCGTGGTCACCCAAGAAAAAGATCTGGACAGTCGCATGGTGGCACCCCTGTGTCTGATCAGCCTTCACTTAATTGCTTGGTAGAAGCTCAAAAAACATGGGCCACTGCGAAATTACTTGGAATATCCAGTTGCGACGAAGGGGCTGTTATCTCGGAGCTTAGAAAATCCAAGCGCCTGCAACTCTTGGCGGAGGATACAGCCTAGTGTCCTTACCCATGTCAGGTAGTTTTTTTTTTGATACTGTTTGGTGAATACTTGTTTAAATCATGAATTTTTTTATGTGGAATGTTAGAGGGCTTGGCAAAGGGGAAAAATGTATCTCAATTAGGAAGCTTGTTGTTGATCATAAAATTTCTTTTCTGGGCTTGGTAGGAACTAAACATAGAAACCCTATTAAGTGTAGGGTTAAAAGAATGTGGGCTAGTGATGATTATGATTGGTGTGAATCTTTTGCTAGTGAAACTCATGCAGGGGGTATAGTGACCATTTGGGACCAATCTATATTTAGTGTTTCTCAGAAACATATTGGGGAACGATGGATTGTCTTAGAAGGGGTTATTTCTGCATCTAATATAGCTTGTTGTGTGGGAATAGTGTATGGTCCAAATGATAGATTAGGGAGAAGTTTATTCTTCGACAATTTAAAGAACATCATTGGGTCAATCAACCAACCTACTTTGTTATTGAGTGATTTCAATGTAATCTTGAATCTGTCCGAAAGAGTTGGGGTTTTTAGCTGTCAGTTGAGTATGAGGGAATTTTCAAATTGGATGCAAGACTTGAGTTTAATTGATATCCCTTTACATGGAGTCAAATTTACTTGGCGCAGGAATGAATCGAAAAGTAAGTTGGATAGGGGTTTATGCTGCAGTGAATGGATGAGATTATTTCCTAACATGCGATTATTGGGGCTTAAAAGAAGTATCTCGAACCATAATCCTATTGTTTTGTTCTCAGACGATGTTACAAATTGGGGACCACTGATGCTTGGTTTCTAAACCCAGAGTTTAAAAAGTTTGTGAGTCAGGAATGGCTTTATCTCCCATCGATTCCTCTGTTTGATAAATTGAAGACTCTAAAGGGTCCACTGAAGATATGGAGCAAGGAAAAATTCGGTGATCTGGATCAAAGAATCAAAAATCTTGAAATGGTGGTTCATGAACTCGAACTTGCTAGTGATACTAGAAACTTGACCACTGTCGAATTTGCCAGACTTAATGCAGCTCATAGTCATCTCCAAATGTGGATTATTAGAAGAGAAAGAATTTGGCGTCAAAGGGCTAGATCGTATGGATTTTCATTAAAGGACCGCAATACCAAATTCTTCCATGCAGCGACTGTTTTTAGGAGAAAGAGAAATGAAATTGTCCAGATGAAAATAAATGGAACTGTGTTTCAAGGCGTTCCTGATCTTAAAGCGGAAGTGAGAAATTATTTTGTGCATAGATTTTCTCAAAGCTCAAAACTTGATTTTGATTTCGATATGGGCGAACATGCAAAAATTACTGAGAAATAATCAAGTTAGCTTGAAACTACTCCTTCGAAGGATGAAGTCAAGAATGCAGTTTGGGCTTGTGGGATCGATAAAGCCCCAGGTTTTGATGGCTACAACTTCAAATTTATTAGGGAGATGTGGGATGCGATTGGTGATGAAGTGTATGATTTTGTAGTGAAATTCTTTACTATGGGAGAGTCAGTTAGAAGTATCAATGTGACTTGGGTGGGTCTTATTCCGAAGTCATTGCACCACACTCAATTGAGGATTTTAGACCCATTAGTATGGTGGGTGCTTTATACAAAATCATCTCCAAGATCCTATCCATTCACCTCAAGGAAGTGATCATCCCTTTGATTGACGAATCTCAAAGTACTTTTGTGAAGAATAGACAAATATTGGATGGGGTTCTAATTGCAAATGAATCATTGAGATGGTTGAAGAAAAGGAAAACTCTTGGGGCTCTGATAAAGCTTGATTTCCAAAAGGCCTATGATTCTATTAATTGGAACTTTTTGAAGCTTGTTATGGTTAAATTGGGGTTTGGTAGAAAATGGATAAATTGGATTATGAACTGTGTGACCACGGCTTCCATGTCAATCCTTCTCAATGGGTCACCACTCCAACCTTTCAAGATGGAAAAGGGTCTTCGACAGGGCGATCCACTTTCCCCCTGTCTCTTTATCCTCATTGGTGAAGCCTTGGTGAGTCTGTTTAAGAAGGCCGATTGCTTGCAGTTAATACATCCCGTACTCATTAGCCGTCATGAGGTACGATTGAAACACCTTCAATTCGCTGATGATACTCTGATTTTTGTTCCTCGTAATTCTGTATGTGTTACGAACTATTTTAGAATTTTGGATGTGTTTGCTTTGATGTCTGGCTTGCATTTGAACTATAGTAAATCATGCCTCATTTCTTGGAACACTAATGATCATGGGTGGGCTAGTGATGTTGCAAAATCGCTTGGGTGTCTACACCAAAAATGAACATTCAACTATCTTAGATTTGCTCTTGTTGAAAACATGAACAAATGCTCGGCTTGGAAACCTGTTATTGATAAAATCAACAGTAAATTGGTGTCATGGAAACAAAAAACTCTTTCTAGAGCTGGTCGTTTAACTCTCATCAAAAGTGTGCTTAATAGGTTACCGATTTATTTCATGAGTTTATTTAAAATACCAAAGGCCATTGCTTGTGAAATTGTGAAAATCCAGAGACGTTTCTTTTGGGGGTGTTCAAATGATGATAAGATGTCTATCCCTTCTGTTAAATGGGAGTCTATTGAGCTTCCAAAAGAACTTGGAGGGCTTGGTGTAGGTAATATTTTGTACAAAAATTTGATACTTCTCTTCAAATGGTGGTGGTGCTTTTCTGATTGTGAAAATGCTCTCTGGAAAAGAATTTTGATGTCTGTGTGTAATTTAAAAGGTCTAAAAGCTTCCTCCCAAAACTTCCGACATGTAAAAGATGGGATGTGGGCTCAATTGATGAGCAATGATGGTGAAATCACAAAGGTTAGATCGATCGTTGAAAATCGGACGATGCTAAAGGTGGGAAATGGTGAGTCCATCCTGTTTTGGCATGATAAATGGTGCGATGGAGGTCCCCTTAAAAATTTGTTTCCCAGACTTTTCTCTGTATCCATACAGAAATATCTTTTTATTCATCAGATGGGAAGATGGCATAATGAAGTGTGGTCATGGTCTTTGAACTGGCGTAGAATGCTATATGAATGGGAAATTGATGATTTCATTAGACTACAACACATCATTGATAACAACCCGCCCCTTTTTGGCTCCCTGGATATTATTGGTTGGAGGGGTTCAAGTTGTTTGTCTTACCCTATTCGTGATATTGGTTCCAAACTATATGATGGGTTCAATTCTATTCTGCCTTGCACATCTATCAGATTCATGTGGCACAAGAGTATACCCCCCAGAGCTAGGATGACTCTTTGGTTCGCTTTTCTTAGTAAACTTAAAACTGGAGATTTTCTTGCTCACAAAGGTTTGATTGATTCGAACCTTGCTATTTGTTTTTTTTGTAGACAGGAGGTAGAATCCAACTCCGATATTCTATTCGCTTGCTCTTTTTCTTGGGGAATTTGGATGAATATCTTGGAATGGTGGGGTTTAAGTGGTGTGTTGAACAATGATTGTGCAAATTTCTTTGTTAAATGGAATGGCTTGTTGAGAAGAAGAAAAGGAAAGGACTTGTGGAAATTAATCTTTTGTTGTGTTATATGGTCCATTTGGTTTGAAAGAAATAAAGTGCGGTTTAGCTCTTGTATTGTGAACCTCAATCAATTCACATATTCTCTCAAAGTTCGCATTGGCGTATGGGCAAAGGAACTACTGGGTTATAGCATTCTATCCTCACATGATTTCATCAATGCTCGAGATGGATTCAGCTAGGCAGTGTTACTTGTTTAGCTTTGTTGTAGTTCTTTGTATCAGATAGTGTATTTTTGTTTTTTGCTGGTGTATTCAGACTTTATGGTGGTTTGACGTATATGTGGTGTGTAAGGTGTAGCTTTGAGCTCATTTGGTGTGTAAGGTGTTTTGGAGCTTTTTTGGTGTATGCATAGTCCACCCCTATGCTGTTTTGGGTGGCCTGACTTTTCGCCCCTTCTCCAATGGCTTTTTCCCCTCGCAGGGTTTTTTATGCCGGCGGTTAAGGGCTCCCAAGTTTCAGTGTGTTTTTTTCCTTCTATTTATATATTTCCTAATTTTCAATATATATATATATATTTTCTTTATATATATATATATATATATATATATATATATATATATATATATATATATATATATATATATATATATACATATATATATATATATATATATATATATATATATATATATATATATATATATATATATATATATATATATATATATATATATATATATATATATATATATATATATATATATATATATATATATATATATATATATATAATATATGGGAGGGATCCAATAAGAAGGGGTGTGAAAATAGGAAGGATAGGAAGGAGTAACTACCGTTGATTGATTAAGATCTAACGGTCGAAAATCAAATTACAACGCAGCAGATCCAGTAACACATATTTATGAAGAAAGCATCACACATTAATTTAAAAAGCATCACACTTTCAAGTATCACATGTTTATACAGAAAGTATCACATAATAATTAAGAAAGCATCAACCCATCCTTCCTGTTTTCAAACGCGTGCAAGATGGACCATTGATCTAAGATCTAATGGATGAAATTCCTTCCTATCCTTCCTATTTTCCACCCTTCTTATTTGATCCTAAACCTATATATATATATATATATATATATATATATATATATATATATACATATATATATATATATCATATTATAATATATACATATATATATATAATATATATATATATATATATATATATATATATACATATTATATATATATATATATATATATATATATATATATATATATATATATATATATATATATATATATATATATATATATATATATATGATATATATATATATATTATATATATATATATATATATATATATATATATATATATATATATATATATATATATTTGTAATTTTATTAAATAAGGACATTTTAAAAATTTTGTTATAGTTACTTTTCTGTGTAACATAGTTACTTTTACAATTATGTGTTTTTGGCTCAATCGTGACTATAGATTTTTTTATTCTAATGAAATCAAGGGTATAGAGTCCTTCTTACCCTTCTCATTGGATCCCTCGCCTATATATATATTGTCACCGCCCCAAATTATGAAGGCAAGACTAAATGAAATTTAGTATTAATCAAGTAGAAGCTCACTTTTGCCAGGTTAATTAAGGTGGTTAAACCAATGTTCAAGTAAAATACTTGAATCAAAACCAAAGTAATATTACGGAAGTTTTAGTTGTCCAAAATAAAGGAAAATTACAACCAAATCGAAATAAGTCTGAAGTTCAACTTACATCTTTAAAATAGCCTAAATCTAAATAGATGTACTAATACTCTTTCAGATACAATAAAGAGATCTAAACAAAACTAAGTCAAACTCTTACTCATGTTCATCCTTCACTCGCATATTACTTCTCCGTCGAGGTGCCATGGGGGTTCACTCTAAAAACAAAAATCATTGGAAAACATACAAAGCATAGTATCAGCAAAAGGCTGAGTATCAGCAAAAGATAGAGATCATTTGTTCAAGTTGTGCCCGTTTACTCAGGATCTTCAATGTGAATTGAGCTCTTTTCTTGGGCCTGTTCAATGGGCTAGCTCCTTTGAGGAGGAAGTTTCTCGTATGTGTAAGGTGGTCAAGAGGAAGACTGCAAAAGCTTCTCTACTCACTATGTGTTGGACTGAGATGGTCTACCACATTTGGCTTTAGTGTAATGCCCGTATTTTTGGTGGCACTTCGCTTTCTGTTCAGCACATTGCTAGGACTATTGTATATAGAGTCGCTGCTAGGAGTCCTTGGAAGGACCTTCTTGTTAGATAGTAGGTTTGTGTTGCCTTGTTGGGGTTTTTTTGTTTTCTTCCTGGTTTTGGTTTTTTTGGTGTTTTGGTGCTTCCCTTCTTGTGTTTGGGGAAGTGGGTTGTAGTGCTATGCTGTAACCCTTTTTTGAGTAATAAAAATCTCTTACTTGCCAAAAAAAAAAGGCTGAGTGTAACACACTAGTCCCTGTCAATCAAGTTGTTAAAACATTTTGGTTTGAGTAAATTCATTTTGAAAGAGGATTTTTCATTTGATAAATGATATCCTCATTCAAACTCAATTCAAGGTTTTCACAATAATTCCAAGTTCTCATTTTTCACTCACAAATCATAAGATCTCAATGGATCCAAATCAATTTCAAACTCATATCACAAGTTTTCATGGGTACTCTGTGAGTCATCCTGTGACTCGGTTGGTAGTCGTTCTACCGTCCGCGACATGTCCGGTAACTATAAACAATGGTATTGTGAACAATACGCGCTCAACATTAGGGATGACAATGGGTCGGACTCGGCTCGGATTATACATACTTTGACTTTGCTCCGGGTAATAGTCGGACTTTTGTTTTCAGTCCACCTCCCCTCGGAGTCGGCTTATGCATACTCCAAGTTTGCCCCAACTCGGACTCTTGGATCTCCAATGGAGTCGGATGCAGAGTCGGATTATTATCAAACAATATTGTTATGATATTGTACTAATGCTTTTAAAGCATACAAAATTAACAAAATATATTTTTCATATACAATTTAACAAATAATTAGGTACTTTAATTTGAATTCAATTTTAACAACAGAAATAATCCTACTGCTAAAACTTAACAAAATTTTATCGTATTTTGATTTGGCGTATTTTATTTCTCTTGATTTCATTTGTCTTATCTTGATTCATTAATCTAAATAAAAGTACCAAGTACTTTTTCAAAATCAAAAATTACAATTAATAATCCCGAGACAGTGCAAGCTCTCCGCACTTGGTGTTGGAGAGAGCGTCCTGATATTGTTTTTATTATGGAGTCGATGATTGATAGTGGTAGATTAGAAGGTGTTCGTAACAAATGTGGGTTTCGTAATGGTGTCTCTGTTAGTAGTAATGGCACGTCTGGGGGTATAGGTTTGTGGTGGAGAGATCAACAAATCAGCCTTAGATCTTTCTCTGGAAAACACATTTCAGTCCTTATTGAGCAGGATGAGCTTGGAAATAGCTGGATTGCAAATGGAATTTATGGCTGGCCCAATAGGGCTAATAGATTCAGAACTTGGGAGCTGATGAAATCACTTGTAGGTAATACCAATCTCCCTTATGTCTTTTTTGGGGATTTCAATGAGATACTTAGTATGGATGAGAAAGAAGGGGGTGTTGTTCGTCATGATAGGGATATTAATGCTTTCCGTAGTTGTGTGGAAGACTGTAATTTGATGGACTTGGGTTTTCGTGGTAGCTGCTTTACGTGGTGCCGTGGCAGAACACCCTCAACCTTTGTTCGTGAAAGGCTGGATCGTTTTTTGGCTTCACCTGACTGGAGGGATGTTTTCCCTAATATAGATGTTCGTCATTTACCGATTTACAAGTCAGACCATGCCCCCATTCTACTGCAAACGGTTGTTCGTCAGAGGGAAGAGCTCACGAAAAACTTTTCAGATTTGAATCTCTGTGGCTCTCGAAGGAGGATTGTCGACGTGTGGTAAATGAAGCCTGGAATAAAAGTGTCAGCTGCCCTATACAGGAAAGACTTGAAATTTGTGCTGCTTCTTTACAGGATTGGGCGTCAAATGAATTTGGTGCTATTCGCAAATCAATAAAGCAAACGGAGAAAAAACTTGCTAAAGCTCAGAAGCTTACCCCGGATGCAAATATGATAGCGACTTGTTCTAATTTAGCTAACAACCTTGATCGTCTGCATAGAAATGAAGAGGCTTATTGGCACATACGGTCGAGGGTTAATGAGCTAAAAGATGGGGATAAAAACACCAACTATTTCCATCACAAAGCGAGTTCGCGACAGAAGAGGAATTTGATTAGAGGTCTCCTGAATGAGGATGGTAATTTGAAAACTTCAAAAGCTGATTTGGAGTGTTTGGTGACTGCGTACTTCAGGAGTACTTTTGCTTCAAGCTCCCCCTCTAGCTTCCCTGAAGCCCTCGAAGGAATCAACTCTTTGGTGAATGATGATATGAATATGTGGTTGGATGCGGAACCAAGCCGTGATGAGATCCGAACAGCCCTCTTCCAAATGCACCCCACGAAGGCCCCAGGTATTGATGGTTTCCATGCGCTCTTTTTTCAAAAATTTTGGGACATTCTTGATGATGATGTTTGTAATCTTGTTCGATCGTGGTGGCGGGGTAATGTCGAGTTGAATTTGATAAATAAGACATGTATATCTCTCATCCCTAAATGCAATGACCCAAAGTGTTTGTCTGATTTTCGTCCTATTAGTTGTTGTAATGTTATTTATAAGATCATCTCGAAGGTTATGGCAAACAAGCTCAAACTCTTTTTAGGTGACCTTATATTGGTAAATCAGAGTGCGTTCATTCTAAAGAGGTTAATCACTGATAATGCTCTGTTAGCTTTTGAGGCTTTCCATGCTATGAAACGGTGGAGAAACAGTGGGAAGGAAGCTTTTGCCCTTAAACTCGATATGAGCAAAGCTTACGACAGAGTCGAATGGGGTTTTCTGGAGAGAGTAATGCTTAAAATGGGCTTCAGTGGGAACTGGGTTAGGCGTACTATGAGTTGTATCACTAGTGTCTCCTTCTCCTTCAAGATAAATGGTGCGGTGTGTGGCGATGTGATTCCTTCTAGGGGTTTGAGACAAGGGGATCCGATTTCACCATATCTCTTTATTATATGTGCAGAAGCGTTCTCTAAATTAATTTCCCTTGGCATTGATAGGAGAAACATTCATGGTATTCGTATATGTCGTGGGGCCCCGATTTTATCTCACTTGTTCTTTGCAGATGATAGTATCCTGTTTGCTAAAGCGTCGGTGCAGGAATGCTCGGAGGTAGCTAATATTATTAGCTAATATGAGAGAGCGTCCGGACAGCAAGTGAACTATGATAAGACCGAAATTTCCTTCAGCAAAGGGGTGCATCACCAGCTTAGAAAAGCAATTGTTGATATTCTGGGGGTGAAGGTAGTGGATAGGCATGCTAAATACTTAGGGCTTCCGACCATGATTGGCCGATCAAAGAAGGTGATTTTTGCGAGTTTGAAGGATAGGATCTGGAAAAAGCTGCAGGGATGGAAGGTGATTTTATCTCGAGTCGGTAAGGAGGTACTCATTAAATCTGTGATCCAGTCCATACCTGTGTACATGATGAGTATCTTCAAGTTACCTGGTGATCGAAGGAAAATTCATTGGCATCGATGGGATCTTTTGTGCCTCCCAAAAAACATAGGAGGCATGGGATTTAGAGATTGAAGTGCTTCAATAATGCTCTATTGGCTAAACAAGCGTGGAGGCTCTTTGAAGGCTCAAATCCTCTCCTCTTAGATGTTCTCAAAGGGCGCTATTTCAAACACACAACAGTGATGGAAGCACGAAGAGGTTACGATCCGAGTTTTACATGCGAAGCATATGGGGAGCAAAATCTCTTCTCCTTGAAGGGTTGGGCTGGAGGATTGGTAATGGGCTACAAGTTCGAGTTTGGCAAGAGAAATGGCTCCCAAACGGTCACGGTTTAGTTGTCCCCGAAATAGCTGCTGATATGGACCCTCTTATGAAAGTGTCTGATCTCATTAATTTTGATAATGGCTGTTGGAATTTTGATTTAATTTGCTCCCTTTTTGACGAAGAGACTGTTAATGCTATCCTAAGCATTCCTCTCTCAACTACATGGCCAAGTGATAATCTTTTTTGGTGGTTAAATAGGAATGGCACTTATTCTGTTAAGAGTGGTTATTGGCTCGGGCTCCTTGGTCACAGTCGTGATGACAACAATTCAGAAGCAACAGACAACAACAAGTTCTGGTCGACTATTTGGCGAATTCCAGGTCCCCCTAAACTCCAACACTTTATCTGGCGAGCGTGTCATGGGTCACTCCCAACTAAGAGCGTTTTGTTTCAGCGATATTGTGTCCCGTCTGCAGTTTGCGAAAGATGTAATGAGGATTCTGAGACCATTATCCATGCTTTAGTGGATTGCACTAGCGTGAAGCCTATTTGGGAACACCATTCCGCCTGGGTGTTGATATCAAATGCTCCTCGCTCCTCTTGTTCTGATTTGTTAGACTGGATCCATGGGCATGCGCAAGGAGAAGAACTTCTGTCCATCTACACCACTTTATGGGTGCTTGCGTAACACTCAACTGTTTGGCAACAATCCGGGTGATCCTATTGCTATGGCGACGAGTTTTAACAAAATGGTGGCGGGGTACAACGAATATTCAGCAAGTGTTATGGTCCCTCATCTGAACCGTGTCCTATCCTTTCAATCCTGGTCATACCAATTATAACAATCCTAGAGTTTTAACAAAATGGTGGCGAAGTACAATCCGATTCTATCGATTTCGATCCTACCCCTTCAACGATCCTACGTAGAATCCCGATCCTAACAACCTTGGTTATACCAATTTATAATGATTTTACGATTATTTTCGACAATCTAGGTATTTACCGTTATTTAAATGATGTTTTAAATCCATAAAATTAATAAGCCATCTAAGTTAAACTTATTTAACACTATGAGGCAGTAGGTTACTAGCTCAATTATAAATTTTTGATATAGGTCTATTTTTACTTAAATTTAATTAACAATATTACACCTTTAAATAATTAAACAATATTTATTAATTTGATAAATTAGTAAATAATTAATAATTAGCTTAATAAATTTTACCAAAGTTATAGAAGTCATATAATACTTTTATTAGCTCATTTGAACTTATAAATGTCATGTATGATATTTTATTTTTTTAATATAGGCATTTTATCCATAAATCAAATAAAATCGGTATAAAATTATTTATGTCCGAATAAAATAATATAAAAATTTTTATGATATTACAGAAACTATTTTAAGGAATGCAAAATTTTAAATAACCATAAAAAACCTTGTGGGTCATTGTTGATAATTAATATTGTTATTTTACCGATAAACCGAATACAATTCAATTAAGTGCACATATGGTCACGAAAGTACATATTAATTTTTCAACATGTATATACTATTTATATAAGTGTCTCATAAAATTTCATGCCCAAAATATGTCATTTAGTATTTATTTTGTATTTTACCGTTTTCTAACTTACCGATTATTAATAACCAAGTAAAAACTATTAAATGCCTTAAACGTCAAAAAAATCTTCACAAAATGTTTCCAAACTTAGTTACTATCCATATGAGTATGTGATAAAAATTTCAAGTCCATATGCCTTCATTTGGTAATCATAAACTATACTAAAACAATAAACTATTGTGACACATGTCACTACCACAACACATGTTTTCCCGCCCATATCATGAATTCAATTCAGTTTGTGTAAAATTATTTTAGGCATTTATTTTTTCAGAATTCAAATTATTATTAGAAATATTTGTAGTTGACTAAATATTAGTTAATTGCCTTCAATTCAACCCATATCATCCATTCTAGATATAAAATTATTTAGAATATAAATTGTAAACTTCCATAACTTTAGCATCTATAAAATAAATTATGCAAAATAATTAAGAGTCAATAGTATATTAATTTAATATACTTGATTGAATAAGTATATTACGGAAAGCTATTTTACTACCTTCTAAAATTATGTCTCTAATTTACAATGATACTTTTTGTTACTTTTGACAAATTTAGGTTTCATTTTTATACATTTATTATATAATATTATATTAGTTTTACAATTTTAATTGATATTATTTTTAGAAAATATTCTTAGTTGACTAAAACTTAACTTATTGCATTCGATTCCGCCCATATCATAATAGATTATAACTTTCCATAACTTTAGCATCTAAAATCTAAAATTATGTAAAACGCTTAAAAAGGTCTTTCTTAATTATGTCTTTTGGGGTTAAATAAGCAAGTTTACCAATTTAATTATTTTATATTATTTCTATCAAATTTAGGTAATCATCTGATTTATTAATTCAAAAACAATCAGTTTAAAGACAACATTTACATTTTATAAAAATTGTGATAAGCTTTGAAAACCTAACACACTGTCTTATAAGAAGCAAACCTAAAAAATTAGTACCTCTCAAAACATTTTTTTTCTCTTCATCAGTAATTTCATATCTAGACATTTCATACCTCTCGAAACCTAACAATCATAATTGTGGAAGGAGGATGAGTCTGACATGAAGAGGCGAGCACTACACATAATAATATTAATGGATTAAAATAAAGATATATTTTTAACAATCATATTTTATTTATTTTAATTAAATCAATAACAAATTCTTGTGAGAAACGATCTCTTTGAGAGATTATCTCTAATTGGGCTGACCCAAAACGAAAAATATAGTAAGTTTCTCAATGGGCATTAACAATATTATAAGCAAGTATTTAGAATATTGTGGGTACTTAAATACTTTGTTGGTGGGAATTAAGTATATTGTAAATAGGCATTAAGGATAATATATGTGGACACTAAGATTTAATGGGTTGGGCCTCAAAAGACCGGCTGAATAAATCATTAAATATGAATTAGAGAATAATTTGGGGGCGTTTTCATTAGGTCAAATATTATGATGGGCTAAGTTTTGTAGAAACTTTTGATAATGTTCGATCCATAACTATTTTAAGAAAAAATGGAATGAGTTTAGCCTTACTGAATAAGTTTTTTGAAAAAACAACTAAGTCTATTTAGCCCATGCTAAATAATGGTAAATGTGAACCATAAAAATGAAAGAAATTGTGTATTGACAATAAGAAAGATTCTCAAATGAGACGGTAAGACAATCTTTATTGGACTGGTCCAATGTACATTTAGTGTCTTAAATCGGTTACTCATAACCTTAAATTGATCACTTACAATCTTAAAATGACCAATTATAACCTTAAAGTGGAGTTTTAAAGTGCTTACTTATAACCTTAAAGTGATCACTTACAATCTTACAGGAACTAATTAGATAAATGGACTGACTATATGTGTCGGTATCATAGTGAGACATTTTCAAACAAGTAAATATACATAATGCAATGATGCAGTCTTATTAATTTTCTTTTTAGTATGGTAAATTTCCATTATTGTAAATTTACTTTGGTTTAATACTTTATCGACAATTTATTCCAATTTCAAATTGTTTTGTCGTTCATATTTATTTGTTAACACTTTATAAAATTTAAGTTTATAATATTAATTTACCCTCTTTTTTAATATTAAAAGAATACTTAAACATAAAAATAATTATGATCCGTGCATGGCACGGGTAGAACCTAGTTATTTTATATTTTACTATTTAAAAATTTACCGATAAACAATTTAACGATTACTCAAAAATCATGTAAAATTTCAAACTAAATATATTCTGGCCAAATATTGTTGGAGAAATTATAATATGGTTTTATTAATTAGTTTTGATGATCAAGAGCTTATCTAATACCATATTTTATAAGAATAATATTTAACACCTTAAAATCCATTAAAATATCAATTTAACGGAGAAATTTCAACAAAAATATTCAAGAGATTTGTTTGCAAAACATATAGCTACTGGAAATTACTTTTGAAAATGAATTTCAAATATTTTCAAAGTTCATATGATCATTTCCATCACAATACATTTCACAAAGTAGTGTAAATCATGCCTTTAAACATACAACAATTCATAAAATTAACATGCATGATGCCCACAATAAAAATACATGTAATAAATCGTTTCTTACTTACAATTATCATTTTGATATCATTTTTCAAGATTTAAGAACTTCTCTTTGGGAATTTTATTTTTTTAAAAACAAGTTTATACAAACCTTTCCCAACTTGTTCTTAAATCTTTTAAAAATCACCCCATGTGACATACCTCAATCCTTAGCTCCAAAACTACTCCTTAACCTTTGGTACAACTTCTCAATAACTAAGATCTAACTCCTTTGCTACAATTATTTTGAAAGAATTCAAAAATAACATTATTTCGGATCTTTCTATGTAACTTAATAACTTTTGATTTCTAACTAAAAATTGTTAGATTTACTTACTATTTGATATTTTGTTACTTTGGAGATTGATTAGTGTTGAGCAACACTTGTTGAACAAGTCCGACAACTTGAGAGTTTTTGGCTAGGAAACACAAATAGAAGATTGTAAGTTGATGGAAGAAAAATGTTTCAAATTTCCTTCTTTTAGCCTAAATTTCTAGGCATTCTTAAGAGATTATTTTTTTCTTAGTTATTATGATAAAATACCCATTTATAATAATCTTAATTTATATAAAGATTTCATGTAAAAAGAATTTCACATGAACAAATTTTTAAAAAACTAGTAAAATAAAGAAATAAGCATAACTTACTCTATTTTTGATTCTACAAGTTTGGTGTCTATGGAAAGCTCTTGAGATGAAGATTATTTATAAAGAAATAATCATAAATTTTCAAAAGTTTTAGATATATTTTTGAAGAAGATTTGATGAGAAAAGAAGGTGTTTTAGTAGTTGAAACTTTGAAGGATTCTAGTGTTTGTTCTTGGATGAATTTGGGAGCAATTTGTTGGGCATTATGGCTGAAAAATATGGTCTGAAAATGAAGTGTATTTGCTTCTAATAATTGCCTCTTGCATACTTGTAATGATGCACAAGCTTTGGGTAGAACAAAGGAGTTTTTAATAGAACAATTTGCTTGAGTATGTAAGTGCAGGGCCGGCCTAGTGAGGGGGCGAAGTGGGCCTGTGCCCAGGGCCCACTCCCATAAATTAGAAAACCCTTTAAAAAAGAGGCCCTATATTTACTATATAAATTACAATAAAACTAATAAAAAAAATACCTGAAATCATCTCTGAGACTCTGACCGACAACTGAATTTGTCAATTGTGACTGTTCATCTGGGCTCTCCTTCGTCACCGCCAACCAGAGAGGCCTCCCTCCACCGATGACCAACCATCTGGGCACTGGGCTTCGTCAGTTCATCTTCAAGACTTCAACCTTCGTTAGTCAATTTCCAATTCAAGGTATTTGTGTTTCAAAATTCATAATTCTAAAAATCAAAATTCTACTTTTTCATTAGATTAGGATTTAGGCGGTGGGTTTATTTATATCTAGCATTGTGTTGATAGTGATGTAGGATTACTAGATTATTTATTGATTTGTCAAAGTTTTAAAATTCAGAATTTTTATGGGGTTAAGATTAGGGTTTTTTTTTTTAATTTTCTTTATTGTCATAATTCAATGAATTACATGTATTCTCTTTTAAAAAGTGAAAGAGGATTATAATTTATAATTTTGTGTGTTGTCTTAGTAATATAGTGTTAATTTTGTTTAATTTTTTAAAGTTGTAGGTCACCATTGATGTCATATCATTACAATTTCAGTAAGAATAATAATTTTAAGGAAAAATTACCTAGAATAATCCAAATTATTCATGATTTTCCTACAATAATCCCACCTATTGATTAACCATGAATAATCCCAACTTTGAGGGGCATTTTCCTAGAGTAAACCCGGTGACCGGATGACTTGCTATAGTAAGTTTTATTTTTTTAAAAAAAAAGATAAATTAAAATAAAATGTTGAAAAAAATGTTAAAAAAATATTCATAAAAAATTTATGATTTTTTTTATTATTTAGAATTTTTTATGTAAATTTTTAAAAATATTTTCTAATTTTAAATTAATATTTAATTAATTTTTTTGGTGAATTACCAACTATAGCAGGTTATCGGGTTACCCAAGTTTACTCTAGGAAAATACCCCTCAAAGTTGGGATTATTCATGGTTAATCAATAGGTGAGATTATTGTAGGAAAATCATTAATAGTTTGGATTATTTTAGGAAATTTTTCCTAATTTTAAAAGGAGTCTCTAATATAATTTTTTAATTTATTCAGAATTATTAAGATGTGTGTTGTCTTACTAACTGTACCCGTTACCGTTGCATCAGCTGAGAGAAGTTTTTCAAAGTTCAAGATATTAAAAAATAACTTAAGATCGTCAATTTCACAAGAACGCTTGAATGGTCTTGCTATGCTGTGCATTGAGAAAAATATGACCGAGTCTCTTGATTTAGACACTGTTATTAGTGATTTTGCATCAAAAAATGCTCGTAGGAGTATTTTGATTTGATTTTATATTATATATTCTATATCAATTCATATACATTTTCCTTTCATGACATCAAAATTTTTTTTGTATATAATTAGGGCCCCACAAAATATATTTCGCCCCGGGCCCCAAAAACTCAGGGACGGCCCTGTGTAAGTGTACAAAGAGCTAAAAAGGGAGTAGGGGACAGCCATATGGGGCTGCTATTTGGGGCTGATTTGAGGTGGTTTTTGTCCTTAATTTGGTCTATTATGGTGTAAGAGAGGTTTATCTAAGATAGTTTAAAGTTTGGGTAGAAATTATTGTACATGTAACAAGTTATCTAACTTGTACTTCATGTTTAAAAATCACTTGTGTGTATGAAATATTTAATTTATTCTAAACATGGGTAAATAAATTTTTCGGGTAAGTATTATAATTATCCCGAAATGTATGGGTAGTTGCTCAACTTTAAGTTTTTTACCTCCAAAGTTTACGTTACTTGTTATACTTCATTACTACGTTACGAGTTGACAAGTTTCCAATCATCGTAAAAAAAAATTTATTATTATTTTTTTAATTACTACCATCACTAATTAAAATATTTAGACGGTAAATTCGTAATTAAAATGAGATTAATTTCTGCAACTGTTTCAGTCCTCCCATCTTATAAGATTTTTGTCCTCGAAACTAACTAAAAGCAATAATCTATAATTATCTCAACAAACTGGTAAGGATATCTATGTAACATATTCTCCTCCATTTCCAAAGCGGAATAATCCTGGGGTTGCCATTTTGCAACACCTTGACAAATGGAATGATTTGGTTTCAGAGTTTTCAAATTTACCAGCTGAAGATTATAACGTTTTATTTTTTTTTCATAATCTTAGCTCTAAACTAACTATCCAAGCTCATGTCAAAGCATTTGAGATAAGATAAGCACATATTTTTGTAATTGTGATACATAGAACAAATTGTGCATCCTTTTTTACTACAAGGGGGTCGCTTTAGTGCCAACTCATAAATAACTCTCTCTGATTCCCCGTTGAATCTCATATGGTAAAATACATCTAGGATCAAGCTTCATTTTTATGATAACCTTACGTTCTTTTTGTCTTAGGATTTATGTTTTCTCTTCTATCGTTCATTATAACTTTTTGGACTTATTCAAGGCTTGCTTTCATTCTGTCTTCGACGATCCTAAGTAGTTATGTGGCCTCACAATTCATTTTGGGTCTAATGGTAACTTATCAATCCAACAATACAAAATCCTTTACTCCATCATGTATAAGGCTTCACATGAAGCCATACTAATTTTACTTTGGTGAGTGCTATCAAAAGGAGTTAAGCTAATTCTTTTTCCCCCGAAGAAATTGAAATTTAAGGGTACAAGCTTGTAACATGTTCTATAAAGTCTAAATGCTCATTTTAGTCTTGTCATCAATTGTTGAACAATAGTAGGGTTATACTTAAGAGTTGTTCCAATGCACTCTGTAATTGCAGAATTTAGACACAATGTCGCACTCTTATTTACTACAAATGTCGTGAGTCACGACACTCTATATGTCTAAGGACCTCACTCACATAGATATTGCTAATTATTGTTCCTTTTAAGGTTGTCTTTAGCGAAGATACCTCTGATGATTTCAGTCAACTGATACTTGTATCAAAATATTACTTCATTTTCAGCTAGGTAATCTATCTTTGAATCCATACTCATGGAGCCTTATTTTACTCAAGCATTGGTAAAGGTTAATTCTCTAAGAGTCCTCAAATGACAATCTTTAGACCAAGGTTGTCAGAATCGGGATTCTATGTAGGATCGAAATCAACTTGTGGGATCGGATCGTAGGATTGGATCGTAGGATCGGACGATCCTACAAATTTACAGAATTAACAAGTTATAATATGTGTATGTTTATTGTTTTGCCTTAATTTTCTTAAACTCATACATTTTCTTAAAATTTTTCTTTAATTTTAAAATACATACATATCGTACTTGTTTAATGTCGTTTTTTTCTCTATTCATAATGAAATGGGAATCTATATATAAGATATACACAACACATAATATATTTTTAAGCACATACACACAAGGATATAATAATAAACCTTAGTAAGCAAAAAAGAACAAAGGTACTAGAAAAAACATTTTAATTAGTAGTTTTGACCGATTCTACGATCCTACTAACGATCCTAGCTGATCCTAACGATCCTGCCCACGATTCTGACCGATCCCACCGATCCTACCGATCCTGTGCACGATCCTGACTGATTCCGTTCCTGTGCACGATTCTAGTCGCTGGCACCGATCTGGATCATAGGATCGTACGATC